>NMRA01000230.1:0-123088 GCA_002633005.1 Phoronis australis | reverse complement strand
GGGGGGGGGTTCGAATTTCCAGAACGGTGGAGCTTTGATATTTTGCAAACGTCAGCTCTAAAACCCTAAGATAAGACGAAATTTGTAAAACAAGAAATCAGGATGCCGTAACGGTTGGTCGCAAAGAACGCAGCTCAAATTCGCATGTAATTTGGCCCAGAATATATCGCGGGCAGTACCGGTGAAAGAGTCACGCGTAATTACGACCGAGACTCCGCTCATGGTTCATTGGTTACGTGGGCTCTGACGCAGTTGCGCTCGTAATTTTACACACACATTTTTCGCTCGTAGTTTTCACATATTATGAAGTATTCAGAAGGTAAAATCTCAGGTGCAAAGTATAAGTGCAAAAGGTTGACAATATCAAAGATTGACAGAAATATTTTTGCTTGCTGTCCTATCCATCCCAGGCACTTGAAAGTGATCCGTTTTAGTACATATTGAAGTGCCAAAATGTATAACTAGCAGGTGTCTGACAATTCTTTTGAATTATTTTTTTAAGATAATCATGCTTTTTCATTTATTTAGGCAAAGTTTCATTCTATTACTCTGAACAATGCGTGCAGAAGACATATGACATTGCAAAAACACTGGTTCAAAACGGCTTTTATGGGGTTGTGTAGTAGAATTTCCAAATATTGGTGGTAAATCACTCATGCTCTGTATTCAAGACATTCGCAAACGAACCATTTGCATAACAAAAACAATATCAACTGCGTATTGATTTAATGGGTGGTGGTGTGGTGGACTCGTACTTAAATATAATGACTATACTTGCTAAAATTACGAGCGAAAAATACGATCGTAAAACTTCTTTAGAGATCACGTGACCTATAAACCAATTTCTTATTGGATGTAGCGATTCCGGTCGTAAAACACCAGCCGCGAAATTTTGGTCGGAGTCACGAGCATAATTACAGGCGAACAATTTCGGTCGTGAAACACGAGCGAAATCTTGGTCGTGATTACGTCGAGCGTTATTAGATACGCTGTGTTGCAGCTTTACCGAAAACAACGCCCGGGTAATAAAGCATTTAATTTGGATTTCATGCGCATGCGAAATTGCCGTCATGTCTTAAGAATACGAAAACAAGAGTAGGAACTTGCATTTCTAAAAGAGATTGAAGTGGGAAAATTGAATTATCAACCAAGATACTGTCATCTACGTATTGCCAAACATCACTTGGGTGAAGTTGAAAGGGTACTGCCCGATGATTACGTGAAGCACTTTGAATCAAAATTCAAAATTATTACTAACCTGGTTCTCATTGTAGTTACATGTAGTAGTACGAGTAGCTGCAACAATTTCGTTGTTGTTGTCCATATATATATATATATATACTATCTATAACGGAGAGGCTGGGGCTGGACCTTTTCCGCGGGGGGGGGGTTCGATTGAACCCTCCGAACCCCCCTGGCTATGGGCCTGCTGAAGTATGTATTGAAAAATGCTTAAGTCAAAAGACAAGTAACGAAAACATGAGGTTTCCATGTCAGACAAAAAGGAAAAGTCAAATACTTTTGGTTTTATTGAACATGACATATTGATGACACAGAGACTCTGAGCAGACATAAGGGCAAGAAATTTGTACAATGATTACGAACTATTTACAAAAGCACATAGATGAATAGCTCAACACAAGATCTCGAGAGAAAATGCGATGTTTAATGAAGTTTCACAAAGAATCTAAGTAATTGAAAATAAACACACATAATGAATGGAATGAAGGAAATCTCAATTTTGACATAAGCACCAAGAGACGCACTAGCTCCGCCCAAACTGTTCTTGACGTCTCTTTCAAATATTATTGGTCCATTCTCTACGTGACGCAATGTTTGTTGGGGATCATTTTCCCTCCTTCGACGCCCCTTTCTGGATTGACACGAGCGATCGCATGAGGCACTCGTCTCTTTGATATCGCAGACGAATCCGTTGCAGTGTATGAACACTTGGGTGATATTGTCAACGAAAGCAAACGACTGGAAACGGAATGCAAACATCGTGTCGTTCATCGGGATAAACGAAAGTGTAGAATCTTGCCGGCATCTGCGAAAAGACATGAACAAAGGTCAATAACAAACGGGCACCTTTTTCACTTGAACATAGATACATGATACTTGCATTACTGTTGATAAGTTACTATGTCAGACCTCAAAACCGCAACATATAGCTCAGGGGTACTAAAAAAATTATGCAATGGCGTGGTACACTTTAAATAAACATTCTAATTACTACATGTAGCAACGTGATTGGTCAATTTTCGACTGTCAAGTCTCACTTAAAGGTTGTTGGTAGTTGCCAGGAGCAGTCATTTCTTATTCTACAAGGGTCGGTCAATAGGCATCATGGGTAGGTCCTTGGTGATGGCACGTTCGTCAGCGATTTCTCCAGACAACTGCATACTGCATGGCATGAAAGTAATTGTCGGACCCACCCCGGGGGAGAATCGACTTTATACTGACGGGAGTGCAAGTGAAAAGCAGACTAGATTAACATTACCTTCACAGAGTTTGCTTCAGAAATACTAACTTATTTGTAGAAACTGATTTTAAAAACTTAATCATTCAGTAGGGACTTTTAGACACTTGCTTTTGTAACTCATTAAACCTAAAACAGCACACTAAGAGATGCCATATTTTCAAAAATGAATATTAAATGTTTTGTAAAAGATACAAATTTGGATAGTATTAAATCCCTTCTGTCAACCTTTAGTTGTAAGTGACCTATTGTAGAACTGCGAACTCTCAAAGACTTTTCTGTAATTTGATTGGAATAAAGAGACCCAGTTATGGGAAATCTTCTAGAATTTGACACCCCTTTCACCGGTCGAGAAAAAAATCACCCATCTGACCAGCACGACCGGCATACCTCCGAGAAGTACGCCCGGAGACCAACTCATCACTCTTCTTTCGCAAAGTTAAGAGCCCAGTGATTGTTCTCACAACTTAGAGAAGGCCTACATGGATATCTTGCAACCTACTTGTTTGTTACAAGCCGGTATTTCGGGTTTGCCGTAGGATCGGCCTCCATTGATGCGTAGCAATTGGGAACCACAAGTTTGACATCATTTATTTCCGAATGCAAAAGCACCCCGACATTCAACCAATCACCGAGTTTCAGTGTGAAAGGCATCTGCGTGATTGGCTGCGTGAAACTCTCGTCAGAGTACATGGATAATTCCATGGTGAACTTGTCGTTTGCAGATTGTGGCGGCAAAGTTATAACTTTGGGATCAAATGGTTTGATGACGTCACTGTCACGTGGTAGAACACAACACACTGGGATGTCGTATTCATGAGTACGAGTGATAATGCTGTTTCCGGATGCCACTTTATACTTGACGTCATTACAGTAGAACAGATGTGTGTCATTTTGCTGAAAGAAAAATCATAGCTTGGAATTTACTTGTCCTTACTTTCACATGATGAAATTTTGCTCAACCATTCAGTCTTCGATGGAGTCTGACTGTAGACTACTTTGCACTTAAGATGATGACAACAGCTCCTTAATTGAGGATTATTTTTAATATACAAGTTTTCCAAGGCAGCAGCTCAAAGTAAGCTGCATCAGCATTCTGTGGAAAGAACTGCATCTAACAAGCCCGGAAAACTAAGGGCGAATGGACGGCGAGACTGCGTTCCATAGACTCGATCATGCAAGTCTTCACGAGATATCGCCATGCATTACAAGCAAACCACGTGATCACACTCGCTTTTTGTGCTTTCTACTGGATGTACTGTAGCCCCCCGGGGCTTAGCCGCCGTAACGGAATGAAAATATCACGATGTATGTACTCTAGAAGACCGTCAACAAGGCATTTTGTATAAAATATTCAAAGATGAATGAAATTGTATGGAAAACTGGGTTTAACAGCTGTTCTACATGAATGATGGAATTTTTTAGACACAATTGTACATCAGTCACGGCTGGGTTGCATAAAACTTAAATATTATCCCGCTCTGGATAAGTTTGATTATTGCATGACGTCAGATGGATTGTTCAACAATAAAAATGTGGCGAGTGAATAAGCTACGTCATTGTTGCTATAGGGCCTATAACTTATATGCAACTTGGCCCAGGTGTAGCTCACAGCAATATGTTGGATGCGAAACAAAACGCTTACTGATTTCTGAGTGTTGCATCCATTCAGCGGTATTTTCACGGTGACATCATTTCCTGTTAGACTGACCGTGTACCCACATTGATTGTCGGCGGACGTCAGAGTCAGATGAGACGTGTTTAACTCAGGGTGAAGAGCTCGAGAGAACGAAACTGTCGAATAACCCCGGGAGCAAGACACAGATGGCTGTGGATCTGAAGAAAAAAGTAAACATGCTAACCTCTGCCAAAGCAATAAAGCATTAAAGCAGCCAGCGTTCTATACATTTAAGTCTTGTGTAACATCGACTGTCTTGTACATGTACGGGGACAAACATTGCTGCTAGCCTCAGTATAAGAAGGATGTGTGTTCAGACTGTTCCAAGGTGACTTGACATTGTCATGTGACATTTTCATGGTAACGTCTCTATGGTAACCTTACCCGGCACATTGGCTGCAATAATCAGGTATGAGTAGTCGACACGCATCACTTACATGTATGTGTCCACAACTACACTCCTATGAGTCAAAAATGTGTTTGTTTCATACCATGATGACAACTCAGGCAAATCTACATGTATGTTGTTAGTTACCTGACGCCTTAGGTTCTGGGAGGTCTAAGCAGCTAACAGCGACATCTTCTTTGTGATTACAATCGTTTTGTCCCCAATTGTCGTGACTGCAGTCTTCAATCCGGGTTTCGGCACCAGAACATCGTACATTGTCTAACCAGATGGTTCCATTTCCCGATAAACCGCTATCTGTTAGCGCCTTGGCAAACTTGTCACTGGAATATAATGCGATTCGTTACATTGAGAATGTAACTTCTTTTACCCGTTTGACCGACTTACTTACAGTTTTGAAACTTCGTAATACTTTCGAGAGCGTGGGCAATTATTTTTTGTCTTAACCAAAATGAATAATATTCTTATTAATGCGTGTTTTTATTTCATCACGTAATTGCGTTGATGTTAGCAGCACAATTTATTTAAGTAGACCAAGTTGTACGTGTATACAATTTATAAAATAATTTCACCTATCAAGGTAATGTTGGTTATCGACTCTGCATATCTCAGTGAGAGAGATCAGCTCGCTTTTGAAATGAGCCATTGAGCAGAAATTGTATCCTTGAAAACTCTGAACGATCATGAGATTTTTAATATAATATAGTCAAGAAAATATGTTTAAAGATCAACTAACAGCTTATTCTTTTAATTGACTTATTCGTGTTAAAATGTTATTTGGAAGAAATGAAAATTGGGCCTCAAAATTTGTCACTTATATCAATATATAGGGGATGCGGCTGTGATCGAAAGAGTCCGAAAAGCTGCGTGACAGTTCACAAATGAAATCTCTCGTAAAATTTAATGTTATGCTCAGAAGCATATTCATCTTATGCAGAACATGTACATGTATTATTACAGTGTTCTGTCGTTCAGTAACTTTTTCAGACGTGAGGGGTGCTGAACGTGCGATAACATCTACCTCTTTTGTTAACTGCCCAGCTCAGTCTTTTGTCCCGTATGATAACAAGCAGGCCAATTGACCTATCGCAAGCTCCGCCCCTGTGCGTAATGTCGAAAAACGAACAATAAGTTTTACCCAGCAACATGTTGTTTGTCGGGTAAAATGGCGGCTTGGAAACGAAGGTGTGCCAATAATGCTGCGTTCTAAATGGTCAGTTCAGCCGTCACTCAAAATCCTGGCGATAGGTCAATTATCTCCCAGGCTTCAAAGGAAACGTATGGTGGTTGCACGCTATTACCGAACACGCATGAACACAGTCAAACCCAGTGCTTTGGTAATCTAGCTGTTTGGACAGAATAGATTGTCTTCACTTCTGTTGTAGTTGGGCGATTTTGGTGATTCAAAAACGGAACATGATCAGCATTTGACGAGGAATTCAGAAATGCTATTGGTTTAAGCTCAAATATGTTATAACTTAACTTTCATTTTTATCAGCCCAGCCCAGTCAGGCTGGATACGATCTGATCGGAGATTAGAGCAATTATCGAACAAAAGAGCGCAGGCCCTCCAACCATAAATGCCAGAATGGAGTTAATCAGTCGTGCAAGATAACGGCTACGGGGGTAAATTTCCCAACTTGTTGTTGGGCTATAGAATCGAAC
Source organism: Phoronis australis (assembly GCA_002633005.1). Taxonomy (NCBI): domain Eukaryota; kingdom Metazoa; phylum Phoronida; family Phoronidae; genus Phoronis; species Phoronis australis. The sequence continues at coordinate 116,860 of NMRA01000230.1, read as the reverse complement.
AAGTTGGGAGCAACGGGATGTCGCCGTCATGTACACGTACATACCTGTAACACAAACTCCGGCAAATGACTTTGGCATTATTGAATCCCCAATTGTCGTCACAAACTGTGCCCCAAACGCCGTTATGAAAGACCTCGACTCGACCAGAGCCGCCATATTGTCCACCCACCAAGCGTATCGTACTGTTTGTAGAGCCTGTAAGTGTAAAGGTCGTTTTGCGAGTGACATTGTGAGCTTTTCAGTGTCAAATATCGCACCTATCTATTGATTCAGAGTCACATGGACCTCGTTTTTAACCTGGAGACCAATATTTTTTAGAAACATCTACCAAAACACATTGCCGTATTTTTCAAGGAGTCTCCGTAGCTGTAACAAACAGTAACGTTGTCCATGTCACGAGAATCATACTCACAATTCCCATAATGTGGAATGTTGCCACCAGGGGTCAGTCTATTGCCACTGCATCTGACACCAGCGTCTTCTGAGTGATTTGCGTTGCAGTTGTTTATTCCCCAACCTCCCAACATTTGGCACTGCAATAGGTCGTCCTCTTGGCCATTGCAGCGCACGTTATCCATGTGAAAAGCGCCAGTTCCTTTCCCAAAACGACTCTGGTTAAAAGCTTCGGAAGGTGGGCTGAAAAAGTGTTTTCTCAAATAGAATGATTTCACACAGCCGTGTGTCCAGGCAGACATTCTCAGTTAATATTAGTTTTAAATTGTACTAAAACCGAATGAAGTCCCCTGACAAAGTGTTAGGCCAAAAGACGAAATTATTCCAACAGGTGGTACTTCAAACAACATCTTGACCATGATAAGGCTTTATTTCCTGCGTGGTCGCAAAGAAAAAACTCAGCGTTGTAGCTACTCAACCAACCAGATCCTGTTCCGGTATACCGAGGGAACAATTTTACATCTAAGCTATTCCCATCCACTTTTAGACCGGCACGACTCACATGTAACCCAACATACGACACACTACGTCAGCGTCCTTGCTGTCCCATTGGTCATCGCAGACTGTGCCCCACTCTGTCCACGAAGAAGACGCGTTAGCTCTGCGTCTGACTTGGACTGTTCCCTCGTATTCAGTAGCGCCTCCTATTAGTTTCACTTCAGCGTTCTGTCCTATAACAAAGAGCAATGCTTGTTTTATTTGTTTATTCCATCGATTTTCTATTTTGTATTTTCTAAGCATCATGGCTTGCTTCACCAAAAAAACGTATAACATATTAAATTATACCCTCAAGTAAGCATTTCACTAGTTTTGGAAACTTGATTTAATAGAGGAAATACCAAAATCACGAAGCAATTAACATTATTGAGAATTTGAGAGTCGCCTGAATATTAAAATTTACAAAATTAATGACTCAGAAGACCTGAAAGTAGATTAAAACAAACTGATATTTTTCTATATTCTCTTAGGCTATTTGTTTGTTAAAATATTTAGGAATCATATTTCTGAGGAATTTTTTATGGGAATGCCTACAGAAAATCTTGATCCTACAGGAATCCTATTGGAAATCGATATTCCTATAGTTTCTACATGTATAGGATTCTATTCAATATTTTCGCATGGGCAGGCTTGATTATTGAGAAGACGATAGTTCGGCGGTTATGAACTCAAATTATATCCAATACGATATGGAAGAATAAAGTTCTGTGGCAAAAATGGAACCAAGCGAAAAAGGAATTTTTCGATGGGCATTTAGATTTGAATTCGGAAAGCACTCTTTTGTTGGGAATCTGGTATCCATCCGAGCGATACGCCCATGCCACCTAGCGGGTCATAAGTGCCCCGCGGCTACAGTACTCAAGAACAGTCCGCTGTAGAATCGCTGATTTTATAATTCTGTCTCCAAACGTCCATGCTAAACTACGTGTTTGTCCCCGTAGACGCGAGAACCTCGCAAAAAAGCATGTTAGATCTTTCCGAACTTCGTGGGATATCGCCTTGTATCAAGCGAACCACATGATCACCCTTCGCAAGATTCTTGCATCCACGAATTTCTGCTGAAAGCCTCAAATAAAAGACATAACATGTCACATCAAGGGCCTGGTGCCCACTGATTGTTTTCATAGTGTTGTGTCTTTAAATGCTTGAAAATGAAAGTGAAAGTTTCCAATTTTAACACTTTTACAACATTCCGGCTTCAGTTGGCTTTCAGCCGTACGCACATACTGAGCCCGGTTACATAAAATGGGTATTTTTTAACTATTAAAACATAACTTGAATAAACTGAACATTTTATAATAAAATCCGGAGTCTGTTAAATGGAGACAGAACGTAACAGGATACGTCACTGATGCACTGACTTGCTGGCTGATAACGAACACAAATGCAAGCGGAGGTACATGTAAGCGAGTCTACACTGAAACCGTGGTTGTCCACCTACCTGTAGATTGTTGAAATGCAGTTAGAAGGAAAAGTAGCCTATAAATTTTCACAGGCATGCTTACGACCACGTATTCAGGTAAATGCGTATCGATCACATACACGTTAACCGTCAGTTAAAGTGCCAGTCAGACACACAAACATCTCGGCGTGACCTAGTTAAAGGCGGGAAAATTTAAATACGTTTTTTAAGGCAACAATGCCACGTAACATTATTCTTGTCAGGTAATATTTCACCTGAAAGTCCACTCAGGTGAAAAGCACAAAAAGCTATAGCATTGGTTTCAGCGATTTATTATTGGCATAACGTTCGTTATAACGCATAATAAACACATGGTACTGCGCCGTTTTCAGAGTTGGGCACACGCTACAACTCAACGTTATTACAATTATACAATGATAACATAACAAGTGTGGCTTAAGTAAAGAATAGAAAACAACAATTATATTGTGTTGGAGATTAGTTGATATGATGAGTGCGTTGAGATGGTCGCATGTGCCTAAGTAAATGAAAGCGCTCGGAGCAGCGACACTTGGCGAAATTAACTGAAAAGATAACGATATATATGACGACGACGACGATGACGATTATAATGATGAACGGTGCGATTAAGAACAACATGATAACATTCATATGACTGGCGAAGATGTCACAAACAGTAAGAAATGGGCTATAGTCTTGTTCAATAGAAGCGAATCCAACATCAATGCTGCAAGAGCGCTAAACAAAGGAACAGCGCTATCATAAAATCTAGAATAATTCAAAAAGTAGACGTCCTAGCGAAAAGTGGAAAATATATTCTGAAAGCCTATTCAAAACTTTATCTAACATGGTAGTTTTGCACTGAAAATTCTTTAAACTTTTCGAAAAATTATGCGGGATTTCTTGAAATTCAAAGTCAAATAACTCGAAAACGGTAAGTCTGACAAAAGCATTGTTACAAGCCATTTGAAAGGGTATGCCTTAGAGAAACCATCTGCAAAAATTCACCTCATTTTCTCTTCCCGTTCAAAATAACACCCCAGCACAACTGAAAATGGGTCAAAATGCGCCAGATCCGCCATTTTGAAAGCAACTTCCGGTTTTTCAGCAATAGATATTTGCATGACATAGAAAACTAATACCTGGAAATTTTAGAAGCAATTTATCATCTAATGCGCCCTCTACAGGAGAAACGTTTTTGACCGAAATCGAGGTGCGCATGGGCATTTGCCTATATTTCCACCATCTTTAACCGGAAGTGAACGATTCTCAGCACAAATGCAGAACATGTACGGTACATGATTTTCATCAGTGTACCTAAAAATTACGACCTCTACGAGCGTTTGAATCTGAAATTGAAAACAAAATGGCCTCCATGGCCCCCCATCTTGGATCTGATCATGACGACAAACAATAGGCTTCCAGGCATTTACTACGTAAGCCAACACTGCGTGTATTATCTTACTCATATGGAGTACATTAGCCTGTGCGAAAGTAGTTCACTTCTATCATTTTGTTCGGTAGACGGCGCTTTTGTAAACATGGTGGCTCGCGATTTCTGGTTTAGGCATTAAGCCTATCACGTTTTTCAATTAATGTAAATGTTACTTAACAACTGTTGTAAATGCGGACTCAGATCAATCTCCGAACCAGGGAATCTAACCTGGACCAGCCATGTACGTCTGCACGGTGGCACTTGCTTAAAAAGTGAGTTAAAGGGTTCTGAATTGAAGATAAATTGGTGATTTTCGACACATCACTGTGACTGGCCGCTTGGGCTTCGACTACTTTGGAAACAAGTCGGATATAATGTTCCCTGGTTTTGAGAATGACGCTATCAATATGTTGTAATCAGGGCAGGTTCACTAGTTATACCTCACTGAATCAGGTTGTTCACGGTTAGTGTTAGCCAGATGGAACACACCAGTGACCGCAAATGTCTAGACTTGACCAGGCGAATACACGTGTTGTTGGTCACTTTATACTAGGGGAAAATGGGAAACGAACAACAGGATAAGGACGTGGTCGAAAAAAGTTGATGTATGTAACTGAATAATAGTCCTATTATTCAATGGATTAGACAGTGACCATTGTCTCTAGCTGGCCTCAGTGAAGCTCTTTTGGGAGTTTCATACATTGATTGATTATACGTCTTTAATTTCTTCCAACTCAAACAAATGCTCCTGTAATGTAACTTTTTCTTCAATCAGTCCTTCGTTCAGTTGCCCAAATCGTCAACTGGCCAGTTTTACACTGCGCACCCACCTATTTTTACCGCACCCGCCAGTGCGAGGTATAATTTGACTTAAGTCTTCCGGAGTATGTTACTACCAGTGAATGAAACTTGTTATCCATGTCAGGGACCATTATATCCGAGTAGAGTCATATTTTGTAATTCTGTAACCATAGACTTTCTGCAAAAGGTTAATTAAACATATTTCCCATCTGCAGTACTAAAATTGATCAGCTTGATTAAAATTTTACAGCCGTAAGTCAACTCACTTGAACACAGATCTGTAATTCTAGGAGGCCCGTCAGTCATGCTAGTAAAAATTGAAAGCCTTTGCTATTTACGTATACTTAATTTCAGATGGTGAACTGTAATACTCCACTGAAAAAGGCAAAGTCAAAGACATGCATATTATGTGGCAAACTGTTATACTCTGACACTCATGCACACAAAGTTAAGAAATGACGCATTAAAGTAGAGGTTTACTTTCAATTCAACGATTTGCTGGACACTAGGCCTCTGTTTATCTGAAGCTCATGGATTTCGTTTTGTTCAAAACTCACACAGCTGCAGAAATCAGCAAGAATGGATGTCAGCATTCTCATTGCTCAGTCTGAAGATCGACAAAAACATGTAATAATTGATTCGCCATCTGTTTCTAAGAAGCCAACAGGAGCAAAGAGATTGTTAAATTTTGAGTCGGAGTTAGATGACCATGGGTATTCAGTATATGAGGATTATCAACAATCCAACCCTTTCCTGTCATACGTGTCTAAAAATTCAACTGAGCATCTTGATCGGAATCTGTTGTTTAAAATCAGTACATCTTTGGATGATCTTTGCAAGATTTTAGAAAAAAGTATGCTTAGACTTCCCATGAGGGACCAGTGGATGACAGGCGGCTTCTTTGGAAAATTGTGAAAGAAGTGGAAGATCGTCCACATGGGCTACCACTTCTGTTACTATGCGTCATTCACTACATATTGGTAAGACTAAGAATGACTTCACTGTAGCCATAATGTATGGGATATGTGTAGATGTTTGCCAAAAAGCCTCTCAACTCTGTGCTGTGCAGAGGCTATTGTCTGCTGCGTGTTTTGTCATCATGCTGGCAATGGTGTATGTTTGAACATTTTTCATGGCAAGAGATGGATCACATTTATAGCTTATAATTGTTTTTAACATATATTTTTAGCAAAGGTGACATAATTGATGATAGCAATTAGGTCGGTAATATATTACATTAAAAATTCCACAGATTGAGACAGCTCCTAAATTCAGAACACAGAAATCATGGCTGAATTTTTTTTCATCCTGAAATTTCAGGCGTGAGTGATTTGTATATTTTCGTACTTTTCAACTTAATAACGCTATGTCGTAACATAACAGGTTGCAAGAATACTCCTGTAAGTTCATAAAAAGTGACTCTCATGACAAAATTTAATAAATTGTTACCATTCCCCTTGAATTTCTGACAGACAACTGTGTGAATTTCTAAAAATTTTGACAAGCTCCGACTTCGATCAAAATAATTATTCACTGTCCCAAACTAGAGAATTTTTGCGTAATTAGTTTTTGAAACTCTTGTGTAGTTAACTGTAAAACTGATGGATGACTGTTCTTGTTTATAAGAGGATCTGCTTTAAGAAAAAAGGTTGTACACCTGTAAAAGTGATGACAATTTACTGCTTAATTTTTTATCTTAAGTGATGGTGTGATACTTTACACCAGCTTTAAAAATGTCAGTGACGAAAGGTATAAATCATAAGTGACAACATATATCAATAGTCCATTTCAGTTAATGACTCTGAAGCAGATAATAGTGGCAGTACTCGTGTGGTTAAAGAGTCATGACATAATGCTTTCGATTTAAAAATCTTGAGGGACTTTCTGATATGTAAGCTATGAGTTTTTTTTTCACAAGAAATGATGTGTGTGTGGTCAAAATCATTTGCATAGTGAGTTAGCCACTGAATTATCTCGGTGCTTAATATGCTTAAGGTGGTTTTGATCAAAGAATAATGTTTTATTGGTTAGACTGGTACATACCAGGGGAACTTGTGTCATGTGATAAAATGTTATTGTTTACATATGTTTTGGAAAAAATAAATGGTTTAACGAGATAAATATATATTATTACATGGCGAAGTCGTTATCCCCCGTTATCTAGACCCCGAGTCGATTTTGGAGAATTACCGTCCGAGTGGCGTCAGCCCCGAGGGTGATAATTCTACAAAATCCATGAGGGCTCTAGATAACGGGGGATAACGACTGAGAACTTTCAGGCTCAGATTTGGAAATTCTGGGTATTAGAAAAGGCATAAAAATTGGTGCTGTGAAACCTGTTGTGATACGAATAAATGTATTTTTGTCTGCATTAAATTCAGCATTCTAACACAACATGTCTTTCGTTGATTACCACAATTGCCACGTTGGAAGCTAATTCCTTGTTTTGCAAGCGTTTCACTTCATCACTTGTTGATTTCAGAGCCTCAGAGTTAGCATACACTACTTGATAATTTCCTTNAGCCACTGAATGATCTCAGTGCTTAATATGCTTAAGGTGGTTTTGATCAAAGAATAATGTTTTATTGGTTAGACTGGTACATACCAAGGGAACTTGTGTCATGTGATAACATTTTATTGTTTACATGTGTTTTGGAAAAAATAAATGGTTTAACGAGATAAATATAGATTATTACATGGCGAAGTCGTTATCCCCCGTTATCTAGACCCCGAGTCGATTTTGGAGAATTACCGTCCGAGTGGCGTTAGCCCCGAGGGTGATAATTCTACAAAATCCAAGAGGGCTCTAGATAACTGGGGATAACGACTGAGAACTTTCAGGCTCAGATTTGGAAATTCTGGGTATTAGAAAAGGCATAAAAATTGGTGCTGTGAAACCTGTTGTGATACGAATAAATGTATTTTTTGTCTGCATTAAATTCAACATTCTAACACAACATGTCTTTCGTAGAATACCACAATTGCCACGTTGGAAGCTAATTCCTTGTTTTGCAAGCGTTTCACTCCATCACTTGTTGATTTCAGAGGCTCAGAGTTAGCATACACTACTTGATAATTTCCTTTAATTATATCACCAATTGGAGCACATAGGCGGACTTAGAGGGGAGGGGGGCAGGGGCTGCCGCAAGCAAAATGAAACAGCAACAGCGCGACACGTGAGGACATATAACTAGGACCGATACTGGAGAAGGATGGGGAATCAGAGCCCAGATCGTGGCCGGCTCTCAATCCTGTTTTTTGTTTTTTATTTTTTTAGTCGATAGATTTCCCGAACAGAAGGTTCATACTCCGGACCCCCGCAACTTTCGGGACGCCTGTACACATACAACCGCGCTCTGCCCAATTCCCCGAGGCAACATGTTGGGGCGCGGCCCCCTTCTGGTCCCTGATCCGCCACTAGAACAGTACTACAAAACGTCAACACTAGTTTCTTCATCATCAGTATCATCATCACTAATGTCTTGTAAAAAATGTTGCTGTTCTGGTATTGTAATTTGTGCACGGCAAAGATCTACTAAAGTTTGGTGAACTACAGGGCTAATAAGCAAACAAATTGCAGTTCAGTGTGGGAACGTCAATAACGCAATTAGTTGACCTATCAACTGTGCTTCTTCTGCTAGTTTTATTTTAATCGCACAGTGAACCTTTTATGTTCACTTAGTGATAACTAAATCGTTTCAATGATGTTTTTCATTTTAAAATTGCTTCAATTAATACTATAGGTACTCCAAATTTCGTCCGCATTCGTCGCGATTCTACTCGGGGATTCCATTGACAGGGAATTCCCCGAGTATGCATGGCAAGGAAGATAAGTTTTTATTTTGATACATAAACGAGTCGACAAATACGGACTTTCTCACCTACAATGATTATAATCACCATTTTTAAGAACTTAGTCCTATCTGCTACAAATCTCATTCAAATTACAGCAATGACGAAACATTTTTCTGCGGTTTATTTGGCGCGGATACGAACCGATATGATCTCGCGAGATCCATCCTCATCACCCGTTTTTCGCGGTATTTTGTAAATGTGATGTGCCATATGTGGAAGACCAGTCGCCAACCGACTAGAGCGACGTCTTTCATGAAAATGGCTTCCAGGACTTCCGATCTTAAGGTTTTGTGCAAATTTCGTGGAAATCGGACGAAATATGAGACTTGTAGAGTGCGAACAAACAAAAAAACTTGATGGCAAAGCAACATACTTGACGAAATTTATTTCGCCAAGTTATAAACGATTTATGTAAGTCATGTATTTTGTTGATGACGGTACATTTGATACCTCCAAATAGGTCGTGAAAAGCACGTCGAGTAAACTGGCACCCGTTAACAACTAAAATCCAAACGTCAGTAGCACGTCGCCACGTGTTCGAACTCCCCAAAACGAGCAAATATTGCCACAAAAATTCGTGCGCGTGTGTGTGCAAGGCCCATATATTGAGATAATAGTTAAATGCGCATCTCCTGTGAACAACAAAGATTATTTTCATCTCTACCTTTAAATATACACGCCTCTTTGGTACACAACACTGCATGTGTTTAAACTCTGATCATACAGGTACAGTAGTTCTGCCTCGGCTGAGTTCTAATTTAATATTACAACCATTATAGTCCAAGTTTAGATAAAAACGATACATGATTCTTTCTTATGTAATTTAGTAATTTTATTTTCAAGAAAGTTTACGGTAGGGTTCTCTATCGTGTAACTCTGTGTAAAATTGGATTTCACACCGCTGTGAGACAACCCGAAATTCAAGAATTCCGAGTTTTTAAAAGGTGAGTCAAGGAATAATAACGTACGTAAAAAGATAAAGCGCAATATTCACAGAGAATAACAAAAATGGAATCAGGGCGTGTCAAAGTGACAAATATTGTGAACTTAGTCAACGAATCACCGATATACTAATATATACGTAATCCAACTACAGCCCCTCCTTTGTTAAAGACAAAATTACAGTCATATAACAGCATACTCTCAAGTTTTTTTACTTTATTAACTACGAATTTTCATCTTCACAAATGCGATAACATTATACATAAACTCTTGAATTTTGCATCACCTGTCAATGACGTCAATCAACTGGTTATGAATCCCAAGTCCATATGCCTTACAAGCCATCAGAAGGCAAGATGCAAAAATTTCTTGGTTTGAACACAATTCCATTGAGTCCACTGAAGATTGGCCATGCAACTTGTCGGGTCCATTGAGGTCAGGAAATCTTCGTGTGTTCAGCGAATGTTCACCAGGGTCACTGAACTTGCATAGGATATGACCATCTCTACCACCACCCCACTCCGTAGTCGGGTTTTAGCTACAACGATCACCCATTCCACCCGATAAACATTCATGTCTTCGGAATTGCTTGTTTCAGTTGCATTGCGTACTAGCCTATATTGGTTTCCACCCGGGCCCCGGGCTGGCGGTTGACTGCCTTGATGCAACTCCAGATGACGGCTTAATTTGGTTCTTGCCATTCGAAACAGTCTTTTTCCCTATCCTTGACATTTTGTTGGATATAAGTGGCTGAAATTTTATATGGATGACCAATCAGATAAATAGCTTATTACTGGATTACGTTTGACCCTTTTCATCTCGCATTCGCGCTATTCGGGGGCTCAATATCATAGGAGGATATAGGACGGGGGCCTTGCCCCCCCCTCCTTGGCTGCCGCAAAAAATAAAATCCCAGTAATTAACATGCGGCCGAAACAAGATTTAACCATTCGCGCAGGTTCAGTTTGCGGTTGCAAGCGACCCTTCGAGACCACCTGTCCAACTGTTTTCGTTTTTTTAATTTTTTTGGTCCACCGAGGAATTCGGGCACCCCTAGAATTTAATCTGGGTGTATTCATGCAAACGTACTGTGCGCCATTGCCCAAGGCAAAGTGTAGCCTCCCCCTTATGATATCCTAGATCCGCTACTGAATATATAGCAGTTGTCTCCCCGACAGTAAAGGGACATCTAGTAAGTTTTTCGCTTTTTGAATTTTTTACTGAACTGTTTTGAAAAAATGCTAAAACAAAAAGAAAAGTAAAGGAAACATATAAGGTTTCCATGTAAGACAAAAACTACACTTCGAATAGTTTGGGTTTCATTGAACATGATATATTGATGACACAGAGACTCTGAGCAGACATAAGGGCAAGAAATTTGTACAATGATTAGGAACTATTTACAAAAGCACATAGATGAATAGCTCAACACAAGATCTCGAGAGAAAATGCGATGTTTAATGAAGTTTCACAAAGAATCTAAGTAATTGAAAATAGACACACAAAATGAACTGAATGAAGTAAATCTCAATTTTGACATAAGCACCACGAGACGCACTAGCTCCATCCACATTGTTCTTGACGTCTCTTTCAAATATGATTGGTCCATTCTCTACGTGACGCAATGTTTGCTGGGGATCACTTTCCCTCCTTCGCCGCCCCTTTCTGGATTGACACGAGCGATCGCAAGAAGCGCTCGTCTCTTTGATATCGCAGACGAATCCGTTGCAGTGTATGAACACTTGCGTTATGTTGTCAACGAAAGCAAACGACTGGAACCGGAATGCAAACATCGTGTCGTTCATCGGAAAGAACGAAAGTGTAGAATCTTGCCGGCATCTGCGAAAAGACGGGAAGAACAAAGGTCAGGTAAAAACGGACACCCTTTTCACTTGAACACATTTACAGGGACCTTGTAATACGTTTTTATGTCAGACCCCAAGACCGCAACTTATAAATCAGGGATACTCAAAAAATTATCCAGCGGCGTGGTATACTTGAAATAAACATTTTAATTACTAGCAACGTGATTGGTCAGTTTTTGACTGTCAAGTCTCAATTAAAGGTTGTTGGTAGTTGCCAGAAGCGGTAATTTCTTATTCTACAAGGGTAGGTCACTAGGTATCATGGGTAGGTCCTTCGTGATGGCACGTTCGTCATCGATTTCTCCAAACAACTGCGTACTGCACGGCATGAAAATAATTGTCGGACCCACCCCGGGGAGACTCGACTTTTTAGTGACGGGAGTGCAAATGGAAAGCAGAATACAACAACCTTCATAGGGTTTGCTTGAGAAAGTATACCTTTTTGTAGCGATTAATTAAAAAATTAATACTTTAGTACGGATTTTTAGACACTTGCTTTTGTAACTCATTAAGCCTAAAATAGCACACTAAGTGATGCCATATTTTCAAAAAATGAATATTAAATGTTTTATAAAAGATACAAATTTGAATAATATTAAATCCCTTCTGTCAACTTTTTTGTAAGTAAACTATTGTAGAACTGCGAACTCTCAAACTGAAGATTCTTCGATTACTTGATTGGAATAAAGAGACCCATTCATGGGAAATCTTGTAAGATTGGACACCCTTTTCACCGGTCGTGAAAAAATCACCCATCTGACCAGCATGCCCGGCAACTGATCCTTTTTCTTTCTCGAAGTAAAGAGCCCAGTGATTATTCTCACAACTTAGAGAAGGCCTACATGGATATCTTGCAACTTACTTGTCTGATACAAGCGGGTATTTCGGGCTTGCAGCAGGATCGGCATCCATTGATGCGTAACAATTGGGAACCACAAGTTTGACATCATTTATTTCCGAATGCAGAAGCACCCCGACATTCAACCAATCACCGAGTTTCAGTGTGAAAGGCATCTGCGTGATTGGTTGCGTGAAACTCTCGTCAGAGTACATGAATAATTCCATGGTGAACTTGTCGTTTGCCGATTGTGGCGGCACAGTTACAACTTTCGGTTCAAATGGTTTGATGACGTCACCGTCACGTGGTAGAACACAACACACCGGGATGTCGTATCCATGAGTACGAGTGATAATGCTGTTTCCGGATGCCACTTTATACTTGACTTCATTACAGTAGAACAGATGTGTGTCATTTTGCTGAAAGAAAAAGCATAGTCTGGAATTTACTAAAATCCTTTTAAAGGATGAGATTTTGCTCAACCATTCAGTCATTGATGGAGTCTGAGTGTACTTGGCATGATGACAAAACTCCTTATTTGCAGATAATTTTTAATATACAAGTTTTCCATGGCAGAGGCTCAAAATAAGCTTCGACAGCAGTCTGTGGAAACAACTGCATCGAACAAGCTCGGGAAACTAAGGGCGAATGGACGGCGGCCGGGACTGCCTTCCATAGACTCAATAAACCGGCGAAAACGCTCGATCACGCCAGTCTTCCCGAGATGTCGCCATGCATTACAATTAGCAAACCATGTGATCACACTCGGTTTTTGTTGTTTCTACTGGAAGTAGCCCCTCAGGGCTTAGCCGCCGTAATGGAACGAAAATATGACGACGTATGTATTCTAGCAGATATCAACGAGGCATATGCATAAAATATCTAAAGATGAATGACAAACTGAACTTAGCAGCTGTACGCAAAGGAATTTTCAGACACAATTGTACATCAGGTGTAACTCATAACAATATATTGTATGGGAAATAAGACACTTACTGACTTCTGTGTGTTGCATCCATTCAGCGGTATTTTCATGGTGACATCATTTCCTGTTAGACTGACCATGTACCCACATTGATTGTCGGCGGACGTTAGAGTCAGATGAGACGTGTTTAACTCAGGGTGAAGAGCTCGAGAGAACGAAACTGTCGAATAACCCCTGGAGCACGAAACAGATGGCTGTGGATCTGAAGAAAAAGATAAACATGCTAACCTCAGTCAAAGCAGCAGAGCATTAAAACAGCCAGCGTTCTACATGTATATGCCTTTGTTCAACACCAACTCGTTGTGTTTTGTACAGGGCCAAAAATTGCTGCTAGCCTCACTATAAGAAGAATTTATGTTCAAGCAGTTCCGAGGTGACGTCACATTCTCATATGACATTGTCTTGGTAACGACTACCTTGTAACCTTAGTGGCACATTGGCTGCAATACTCATGTATCAGTAATTCACACGCATCACTTTATATGCTCACCACTACAGTCCTATGAGTAAAAAAAGTGTTTGTTTCATACCAAGATGACAATTCAGGCAAAATTATGAATATGTGAACGCTTTGTTAGTTACCTGACGCCTTAGGTTCGGGGAGGTCTAAGCAGCTAACAGCGACATCTTCTTTGTGATTACAATCGTTTTGTCCCCAAGTGTCGTGACTGCAGTCTTCAATCCGGGTTTCGGTACCAGAACATCGTACATTGTCTAACCAGATGGTTCCATTTCCCGATAAATTGCTATCTGTTAGCGTCTTAGCAAAGTTATCACTGGAATATAAATGCAATTCGTCACACTGGGTTTTTAATTTCTTTTTGATTGATTAAGCTAGTTTCGAAACTTCGTAATGCTTTCGGGAGAGTGGGAAATTAGTGTTTGTCCTAACCAAAATGAATATTGTTATAAATGCGTGTTTTAATTTCATCACGTAGTAATGTCATCGATGTCAGCGCAATTATTTAAGTAGACAAAGGTGTACGTTTATACAACTTAGAATAATTTCGCAAAACAAGGTATTCTTGATTATTGACTATGCAATTATCAGTGAGAGAGATCAGCACGCTTTTGAAATGCTCCATTCAGCAGAAACCGTATCCTTGTGAAGTCTGAACAATTATGCGATTTTGAACATAATATTGTCCTGTGAAACTAACAGCTTGTTGTTTTAATTGACTTATTCGTGTTAAATGTTATGTGGAAGAAATGAAAATTGGGCCTCAAAACGTCTTACTTATATTAATATATAGCCGGAGATGGGGCTGTGATCGAAAGAGTCCGAAAAGGTGCGTAACAGTTCACACAAGAAATCTCTCGTAAAACTTTAATGTTATTCTCAGAAGCATATTCAAATAATGCAGAACATGCACAGGTGTATACACGTACATACCTGTAACACAAACTCCGACAAATGACTTTGGCATTATTGAATCCCCAATTGTCGTCACAAACTGTGCCCCAAACGCCGTTATGAAAGACCTCGACTCGACCAGAACCGCCATATTGTCCACCCACCAAGCGTATCGTACTGTTTGTAGAGCCTGTGAATGTAAAGGTCATTTTGCGAGTGACATTGTGAGCTTTTCATGGTCAGAAATTGCATCTATCTGTTGATTCAGAGTCATACGCACCTCGTCTTAAAGACCAATATTTTTGCAGAAAAATCTTCTAAAACACCTCGCCGTAATTTTCAAGGAGTCTCCGTAGCTGTAACAAACAGTAACGTTGTCCATCTCGCGAGAATCATACTTACAATTCCCATAATGTGGAATGTTGCCACCAGGGGTCTGTCTATTGCCACTGCATCTGACACCAGCGTCTTCTGAGTGATCAGCGTTACAGTTGTTTATTCCCCAACCGCCCACCAGTTGGCACTGCAGTAGGTCGTCCTCGTGGCCATTGCAGCCAACGTTGTCCATGTGAATGGCGCCAGTTCCTTTTCCAAAACGACTCCGGTTGAAAGCTTCCGAGGGTGGGCTGAAAAAGATGTTTTCTCGCATAGAATGATTTCATACAGTCGTGTGTCCAAACGTTCTCATTTGGTATTTGTTTTTTAAAAGTACTAAAACCAAACGCCGTTAGGTCAAAAGAACTGACAGTGCACGTGACACACCAATAATGAGTATTTCCCGTGAGTGCATTTTTATACATGTAGATCATGGACTCATGATTTCAAATTAATTGATAACTTAAGAAGGCTAAATAAATATTTAAATCCAACTTTTAGACTGTTTTACGTTTGATTTCCTTGGAATACTCTACTAATCCCCTGTCAGTAAAATAATGAATTTCCTGTTCAGTGAACAAAAACTGAAAACTGTCATTTCCTGCTATCAAGTCTCCGGAATTATTCCAACAGGTGGCACTTTAAACAGCATCCTGATCATAATAAGGCTTCATTTCCGTTGTCGCGAAGAAACAATAACGAGTTGTAACCAGCATGGGCGGCGCGGCAGTGAAAAAAGTGGGGCGCCATAGCCTCCCCCCAGTCCCCTATGGTGCGCCCCACATGTCTAGGCTACATCTTCACATACTCCAACTCCGTTCCGGTATGAATAGGGAACAATTTCTTCAATCTGCGCTATTCCCCGCCACTTTTATAGCGCCACAACTCACATGTAACCCAACATACGACACACTACGTCAGCGTCCTTGCTGTCCCATTGGTCATCGCAGACTGTGCCCCACTCTGCCCACGGAGAAGACGCGTTAGCTCTGCGTCTGACTTGGACTGTTCCCTCGTATTCAGTAGCGCCTCCTATTAGATTCACTTCTACGTTCTGTCCTATAATAAAAATCCACGTTCGTTTCATTTGCTTTGCTTCACCAAAAATGTATAACATAATAAATTATCCCCTCAAGTAAACGTTTCACTAGATTTGGAAGCTTTCCTGGACTTGAAGTCTCATTTTGGCACATTTTCAATCTCAGAAAAATCATGATCCAGGAACAAAGCATCACATAAAGGTTATTTCAACACAAATACTGATAACGCAGTCACCATTGATCGAGTGCTAAGTGCTGACACAAACCAAAACGGGCCGAAAAGTAAAGGTAGACATGTATTGTAATCAGTTCACGAACACTATGGCAATGGAATGGCGTGTTCTCATTGTACAGCCACTGCGTACTATAGGGCTGTTTTTGCCAGGAGTAGTCAAGGCGTGTCAGTGTGTGTGAGCTTTATTGTATATTACAAATATTTCTGTCAAGGTTCCTGTTTTTCTGTGTTTATATTGATTCACTGTTGGCCACATCGTCTATATAATTACAAATCCTTCAAATGAGACTTTTTGATAATATACTGTACATCAATCAGTATGTTCTTAAAATGTCCCTATTATTTGCCCTCCAAGTCACGTGTCGTCATATTTTAAAAAATGGCGGAAGTTACAAATGACCAAATGTATGTGTTATACGTTGATATTTGATAGTTGTGTAACTGAACCAGGGGTGGGGTCAGAACTCTGTACTTTTGACGGGCCGAACTGTCGCTAGAAAGTTGAGATATTTACCCAGTTCAATATGGATTGCAGCCCTTTACGAGAGTCGGTCTTTGGTGCTCATTTGTTGCTGGGAAATCCGAAGAAAACGTTCAGAGAGCTTCCATTCATGAAAGGATTTCATACAATAATTTTGTAGAAAGTTGGCGTGACCAGGCTTGATTATTGATAAGACGTACAATACTTCGGCGGTACTGAACTCCAAGTATCCGCAAGACGTTATGAAAGAATTAAGTTGTGTGGCAAAAATGGAACCAACCGAAAAGTGAACCTTTCGTTGGGCATTTAGATTTGAATTCGGAAAAGTACTCTTTCTATTCGTTAAGAATCTTGAATGCATCCGAGTGAACCGACCGAGCCACCTAGCGGGTCCGATAAGTACCCCCGAGGCTTACTCAAACAGTCGGTTGTAGAATCGCTGATATTCAGTATAGTCCTGTCTCCAAACGTCCATGCTAAACCGTGTGTTCCTCCCGTGGACGCCAGAATCTCGCAAAATCTAAAGATCTCTCAGGACTTAATTCGTGGGATATCGCTTTGTATGAAGCGAACCATATCACCCCTTCGCAATTCTTGCATCCACGAAGCCGTCTATTGTTGAAAGCCTCACATAAATGACATAATATGTCACAGCAAGGGCCCGGTCCTCACTCACGATTTTCGTAGTTAGTTTTGTGTCATTAAATGCTTGAAAATGAAAGTGACCATTTATGTTTTCATTGTAACACTTCTACAAGTTCTACAACTGAACTGGGTCTTCGATATTTTCCCGTGAGCAGGCCATCCTTCCGGCTTCAGTTGGCCTTCAGCCGTACTCACATACTGAACCCGGTTACATAAAATGGGCATTTTTAACTATTAAAACATAATTTGAATAAACTGAACAATTTATAATAAAATCTGGAGTCCGTTGAATGGATCGAGACAGAACGTAACAGGACACGTCACGGATGCACTGATTTGCTGGCTGATAACGAACACAAATGCAAGCGGAGGTACAAGTTAGCAAGTCTTTGCAATAAAACCGTGGTTGTCCACCTACCTGTAGATTGTTGAAATACAGATAGAAGAAAAAGTAGATTATAAATTTTCACAGGCATGCTTCAATATTACGACCACATCTTCGGGTATATCGATCACATACACGTTAACCGTCAGTTAAAGTGCCAGTCAGCGACATAAACATCTCGGCGTGACCTAGTTAAAGGCGGGGACATTTAAATCCGTTTGTTATGGCAACAGTTGCCAAGTAGGATTATTCATCGCAGGTAATATTTCACCTGAAAGACCACTCAGGTGAATACCACAAAAAGCTATAGCATTGGTTTCAGCGATTTATTATTGCAATAACATTTGTTATAACTCATAAAAAAACACGTGGTACTGCGCCGTTTTCAGAGTTAGGCACACGCTACAACTCAACGTTATTACAATGATACAATAACATAACAAGTGTGGCTTAAGTAAAGAATAGAAAACAAAAATTATGTTATGGTGAACAGTATGTGATATGATGACTGCGTTGAATTGGTTGCATGGGACTAAGTACATAAACAATTTATGTAAGTCATGTACTTTAGTGGTGACGGTAAATTAGATACCTCAAACAAGCCGTGAAAAAGCATGTCGAGAAATCCGGAACCCGTTAACAACTATAATCCAAACATCCGTAGTCGTGACGACTTCGAACTCCCCCAAAACGAGCAACATATAGCGGTAAAAACTCGCGCGCGCATGTGTGTGCGTGTGTGCGTGTTGTTTGACCTCAGGCAAGGTTCATATATTGAGATAATCGTTAAATGCGCATCTACTGTGACCAACAAAGATTATTTTTATCGCTAAGTAAATAAACACACCTCTTTGGCATACAACACTGCAGAGCTTTGAAAAAGGTATATGATTAAATTTTGACCATAGTCCGTCCTAGGCTGAGTTCTAATTTAATATCACTGCCATAGTCTACGTTAAGACAAACAGTCTACAATTTTTTTCTGATGCAATTTAATAATTTTACTTTTAAGAATATTTACGGTAGGCCTCTTTGTCGTGGACTCTATGTCAAAAATCGATATTACGCTGCTGCGAGACAATCCAAGCTTCAGGAATGACGAGTTTTTACAAGGCGAGACGGACAAAAATACCGTACATGAGTGTACATATAATGTGCATTTTCACCGAGAATATGGGTAATGGAATCTGGGCGTGTCAAAGTGACAAGTATTGTGAACTAGTTATCAGTGAATCACCAATGAACTACTAAACACATAATCCACCTACAAGCCCATCCTTTGCCAGACAGGTTAAGGACAAAATTATAACCATATAACAGCGTACTCTCAAGTTTTATACTTCATTGACTACTAACTTTCTCCTTCACAAACGCGATAGCATTATACATAAATTCTTGAATTTTGCACCAGCCTCCAATGACGTCGATCAACTGTTTATGAATCCCAAGTCAATATGTGTTCTAACCAATCAGAAGGCGAGCTACGAAAAATAACCTGGTTTGAACACAATTCCATTGTGTCTACTGCAGCTTGGCCACACAATCAACTTGTCGGGTCCATATAGGTCAAGCGATGTTCGTGAGCTACCTGAAGTATACCTGTGCGGTAATATTGTTTCATTAAAGGATCTATACGGCGGCGGGGAATAACGGAAACGTGAATCCAATGTATGACATTACTTGAGCTTGAAACAAACGTATGGACTTTTGCACTGGATAATGAGAACGAGTGAGCGTATTGATTAGAAGCCAGGTAAGTTGACACGGGTATTCCCTGGTAAATAACACCTTGCGTGGAGTGGACAACATGTGTTTAACGAATCTTCACCAGTGTCACCTGGATTGGTCCTAGGTGTCACTGAGCTTGCATACGATATGACGATGNCCCCTTCCCCACCCCCTCCCTAGTGGCCTTGTAGCTACACTGATCCTCCGGCCCCTTCAGGTTGCTCATTAAACCAAACTCTATAGTGCCTCAGAAGACAATTCGGCCTCAAAATGGTGGACTGAACAGTTCAAACCTCGAAGTCACTTTTCTTACAAGCTACGGGGTCTCGGCTTCCCAAAGTTTATGCGAATAATTTCAAACAATTGGATAATAGTAATTTGCATACACGAAGGTATAGGGGTGAATATGATGTAATTTATGAAAGGGAATAAACATCAATAAACACACCAAGCATGGGGACAGGTTGTATGACTTGGATAAGTTGTTAAATTGAGCCTTGGTAACTAGAACTAGCACAGACTTTCCAACTGATTCCATTGTATTGGCCAGTGTCTGTAAATCGCAGGTTACATGCAAAGACTCATTTAATAATCGTGGTTGAGCTCATTAGCGATTGATTCCACATAAGGCTCGTGTCCGTTCCATCTAATCTGCACTACATGTTAAATATTCAACCAATCTTGGGCAAAGAACTTAGTCTTTAACGTACCCACTGTTTATATTTTTCATTGATTTTTTCAGGTGACAATCGTATTCAGCATTAGCTGAAGTCTGTCTGAAGTGTCTCGACTATAATGTGGCACAAACAGATTACCGTGTTACGTCTGATAACAACAGTTACTGTTATATCGTGGTGTGAACGAGCAGTGGCACAAAACGGTAAGAAAAATTACTTGTGTAGCAGCCCACAAAACTTACGAGAAATTCTTCATGTAAATCCCACAAAACAATGGTCAAAATGGAATGTTTCATTTTCCAAACGCTGATCATTTCTTTGATGGGGACATGCGCAGATGTTGTTTAACGATATCTCAGAACACACTGCTAACCATGCTTAGATTTTTAAATTTTCGTTGAAAACACGACTAAACTTTTTGTTTGAAAGCTTTAGAGTCGCTCGTAATGTCACACCTGAAGAAAGATTGTTTCGATATTACGAGCGACTCAGTATCAAGCTTTTAAACAAAAAAGTTTAGTCGTGTTTTCAACGAAGTTTGTGTTAACGAAGGGCTGCTACTGAACTATGCTAAGTTTTTGTGGAGAAATAAAACAAACTGGAATTTTACATACAGTTAATATTGTATGCAAAATAAGTGAAGATTTGCCTTATTATTAATTGCCGACTTATCCTTAAGTATGTTGACATTTATTCAGGCCATTTATTATTTATGTGAACAATTTTTGCGTTCCCAGAAGGGCAGTTAAGGCTTACCTTTACTTTTGGGTGGTACCGTGTATGGATTACGTGTAGTTTGCATAGCCTGCCATGGTTACTTGCATGGGCGGCGAACCACAGAGGGATGGGCGGAGGTATAGTCCCCACTTGTTTAAGTGCTGGGCTGCCCATGGAGTCCATGGGTGGTGCATCATAGAGGCAGGGGGGGGGGGCTGTAGCCCCACATTTATTTCAGTGCAGCTGACTTACATCGTGAGAGGGTTACCTGTATTTTCGGAACCTGGCAAGACTTACCTGAATTTGAGGTGCCGTGCACGGCTTTCCTACATGTATGTTTCTAAGACCGTGCAAGACTTACCCGCACTAATTACTTGCTTTTTCTTCGTGGTTAGTCTGAAACTTTAAATTGTGTTTGTGAACAATGTGAAACAACAGATATCTTTTGACCGACACTCAACCAATAAAACATACCACAGAATAATGATTGACGAGCTTCATAAGGGTTGCACATACACATCTCTTGTGGTAAATTGACTTTGGATATTCATAAATTTGAGTTGAAAACGACAGGTCCATTCACAAAAGCAACAAAAAACGTCGGTGAGTACCTTCATGTACTAAAATAAAGTCCTTCCAATTTCTTTGTCAGAATTATTAGCTTGGGAAACAAGCATTGTCTCCCTATAGATTTTCACCCGTGTTTCTCACGAATGCCGCAACTGTACTGCGTGTATTTTCTGTTTCCGTGCTTTCATTTAACGTTGTCAGTGATCAATTGCCCCTGAATGTCTTTCATTCAATACATCTTTTATTTCCAGTATCTCCGTGAATTTACACCATACTCTTGTTACTTGATCTATTTTGGTTTCACTCGTATTCATTTAAAGGTACATTATCGGGTTCACGGGCAAAAATGCATTTTCTGAATGGGCATTGCTCCGCCAGGAGAGCGTTAGATCTCCACAGTGGCGGTTTCAGATATTATTCCAAGCTGAGGCTGATCTCAGAAAATCACGTTCTTGCCAATAATGTAACCTTAAAACGGCAATGCCTCACTCATTTCGCACACAATATAGCAGACACGTGAATTCTATTTTGCAACGCTCAAATTTCTCCGCGCAAACACAGATTAAGGAAATTTCGATGTATTACGAATATGACGTGAACTGTGTAGATTTCATTAAACAACATCAGTTAAATTTCATTTGTTTCCAGAAAGTCATCAGCTTTTGAAAAATAGAAAAATACAATTGCTGCAATTTTTTGTGCGAAATAAGTGGATAATTGCTGTACATTTTTTAAGTGAACCCTACGTTCTGTATACACCTAAATATTCAATTGATGATCTCTCTTTGTCTCATGTGGACCTAGTAACGCAAATTTTACGTGTTTTTGCTGGATATTAGTCATGATGATATTCAAGACACGAAGCGTATTCCCTTGTCATGCCTCAACAGTGAATTCAACGTCTTGGAATGATTAAACTGCGCTTTTGGACAAAAATGTGGTGTGTTTTTTCTCTCAAGATGTCTGTGTTCTAAGATCTATATGCCTTCTATGTACCGATCAAATGGGAAAACAAATTGAAATTTTGACATGAAATGCGTAAAACTTCAACATTATCCAACTTAATACCCACTGAACTGCTTGCGTGTGAATATTGGAGTAGAAATGTAGATTAAGGAACTATATGCAGACAGTGTGTCGTCTTACACCCCAAGCTCCAGCGCAGTACGATATACACTGACGTCCGCACCCGACACCTGAAAGCCCAGACATGCACTCCCAAAGTCTGTCTGTCCCTTAAATTTTAAAATGTCGATGAAGAGGTCAAACCAATATATAAAAATTAAAAATGGAATAAATCATGCTGATCACATGCGATCTATTGTATTGTTTTGCGTCGGAAAGACGGTAAATCACCATTTTAAAGAACCAGTTGAACTGTTCAAAGTTTTCATCTCCAAAACAGAACAAAACACCTCTGTGTGACCGCGGTGTTTAGCAGATTTCGTAGGACCTTTAAAATGTCCAAATTTGGCTAATTTGGAAATCTTATCTCAGATGAAAGGATTCATTTGAAACTCACAAACTATGCTTTATGCACTTTTCTCCGAAACGCTCTTAGGAATAGATTTGATGATGTTTCTTTTTTCATGGGGGTTATGAAAAATATAGACTTAATGACTTTTACGTAAGAAACTCAAAATGTACATAACACGAAAACGAAATGATCATTAATAAAACTGTAAACGCGTTTTAGAGAATTCCTCTTGTTCATTTTACATATAATGAAATCTGGTCGCGGTAATGCTGTTGTTTTCCAACCAATGTACCTTTCCTCTTTGCTAAATTTTAGACAGAAAAACGTACCTAATCAACCTGGCAGATTGGTAAATGAACAATCAAATGCTTCCGGAAAATGCCTACTTTTACTGCGTTAAAATGTATGATTTTGTAGACACTTGGATAAATACGCAGACTTGATGACAAGGTCCTGCAAAATCATAAATGTTCCTCGTGTCGTTTATTTCAGTGTGCGATGACGGATTCTTCGGGTCTCCGTGTAAACCATGTCACTGCTTTAATTCGGAGGTTTGCAGCGACACCGGATGTGCCGACATGTTGTGCGCTGCGGGATACACGGGTCCACCAGGCTGTCAAACTGGTGAGTCGCTTCAGATAGTGCTTTGTTCTTTTCATTTTCACTTTTGCAAGAATAGAGATGCTCCAATTGTCGCATATCATAAAACTTAATTCAAGTGAATTTTATAGTTTGTCATAATTTATTCGCCATGCTGTCTTTTAAAAAGAGAATCTGCTCACGCTCTTAAAGAAAAGCACAGCCTTTGTAACAAAATAACACGGAAATGTTACGCTAATACGTGCCGTTTAGTTTAAATTTCGTGAACTAGACGGACAAGCTCAGGTGAGTTGATTTGATTCATCCCTTTAGTGGAAAATTTTGACGAATACACTGTTACGTTTATGTAACGTCTATTGACAGATACCGTTCATTATTTTCTCTAGAATGTGCTGCCGGCACCTTCGGACTCAACTGCAGTATGTCTTGTCATTGCCAGTCTAGTCCCACGTGTCTCCATGTTAACGGGGAGTGCGAAGGAGGGTGTGACGTCGACTGGACTGGATCTGGGTGTCAGACACGTAAGAGCAGCATTTGAGTGTTTAATGAAACAAGAGTCCAACTTCGCGAACCCTAGTTTTTCAAGAGAATCATCTTAATGCTTGTATTTGTACAAGCTACATTTCAATGTCATCTATTTGTCAAGATTTGTGCTAATGGGCTTCCGGTGAACCAGGAATACTAACATTGAATGAAAAGAATATTTACCTCTTTTTCCACAGTCACCTCTTAATCATTTACACGGGAAATTTCATTTTGAAAAATTTGGTGGCATATTACTTTGTCAAACAGAAAAATTAGTCTACGTGGGTTTCCGACATACATGCGTTTGGCGAATTGCCGTCTTGTAGCTTTGATTTCCATGCGTTAAGGTTTTCAGCTAAAAACACGAGGAAACGTACAGTGAAAAATAAATTTATGAGTATATACATGAAGCTTACGAGACTCTTTACCACCCTATAAGGTGGACAATTTAAATTATATTTGATCAAATTTGTACAAAAAGTTTAGTTTAGTATGTTACGAGTATGGTTTGAGCTGGCTAGATGTCATGGAATGCCAATAACGGTTGCCATTATTTTCATCAAGCTGAGCCCCGTTTTTTTGAGAAACGCAAGTGAACATTTCGACCATATCTTTGTGTAAATTAAGCGGAGAATCACGGAAGAAAACGCCACCCTCGGCGCGAATGTGAAATATTAGCAGTACCACAGCATCCAACGCACTATCTTCTCAATAAGAGGCGCACGCTCTTGGCCTTAGCCAAATTCCCCACTGTCAATAGCAGTGTAGTCTTTAAAAACGTAGTTAAATATAATAAACACGGGCCTTGATTTCACCGAATAGAAAACTGTAATTATATTACAACTCCACAACAGTTCATTATGTTGGAGCTTAGGAGTGCAAATTTAGTTACTTCAGAACATTTTATCTCAGAAATGACTGACAGTATTCATATGAAATGTCCAGGTACTATTTCATGTACCTGAATATGAACATGTTGAACCGGCGTGGAAACGTATGTAGAAATATCGATTGCAAGTATTCTTAAGTCTGGTCTGCACGCTACCTGTTGGCCACACCAAATGACCAACAGGTGACATACAAACCAGACTAAAAATGTTTGCTATGTTTCAGTGTTTTTGCAGATAAATAATAGGAATTGTTTTAAGAACGTTACACAAGAGTAGGACGTTTATGATTTTCATGAAAAAACCGAAACGTTGCCTAACGAACTGGTGCTTTCAACAACGTTTTTAAGATTCCATCGCCTAGAACAAATTTTTCAAATGAAATTTGGTCAACGTTGTTTTGCTATTAATGCGTCTGTCTTTTGTTGAATTTTATTGTAAAGACATGATCACGTGACGAAAATAATGACGGTTTGGCAAAACATCTAACATGAAATTCCACAGGCTATCTAGGTTAAGAAAATATTGCACTTTCACCGATTTAAACTCCATAGCTTGTAAATATTTAGCCACTTGTAAATATGCACACTTGTGACAGGGTTTTACGTAACCTTACAAGGATACTAAGCTCGTATTAGTAATTTCAGCCAATCTTCTTTATGTAAACTGCTACTTCCCAATTGGAGATTATTAAAAGCAGAATTCAAGTAAAAATTCATACTCTCTTAGTCACAAATAATGGACATTATGGTTCTTGGTGGGTGGTCTTTCCCTGCATTTGTTGCGTAATAGATGTAAAGCGTAGGTCACGGAAAGGACTCGGAAAGGAGTTTTCAAATTGTGCAACAAACTTTTGAGGGTTGCCAACTGAGCATTTATACTTTGTTTCAGAGAACTGGATAATAGGAAAGTCGTTTTCAATATCTTTTAATAGGTCAACGTTTAGCTTGGTATCCTTCTAAGAAATTATAAGCACCGATATTGCGTTACATTGTGCTAACTCAAGTGCCTAGAGCCGACATTGTTGTTCAACGGTTGGAGCCAACCTGCATGGTGGAGGAGGAGGGACGTGTTTCAACCTCGTTCCATACTGAGAATTAAAATGTATATTCCATGGAAAAGTGTTAGGTACTTACATGAGAGTTGAATGTTCAATGAATCTATGAGTCCGCATTCTGTAAAACAATATCCTTAGTTTATACCATGGGCGGCGCAACATAGGGGGCTGGGGGTGGGGCTATGGGCCCCCCTCTTTTTCAGTGCTACGCCGCACATGGAGTATTGGCAGGGGGCTGAGGGGGCTTTAGCCCCCCACTTTTTTCAGTGCTGCGCCGCCCATGTATCTCTGTTGATAACGTTACAACAACACTGCAGATACGTGCACGTGAGTTTTTTCGGAGAAGATTAAATCACGTTCGATACATTTATTACAAGATGGCGCACTCCAGTAACTACCACAGCGACACCTATTGTAGGCCACTTACAAATGTATTTTTTTAAATTAGACAACTTGTCGCCATGAACTGGTCTCGACTTGTTCCTTGCTCCCATGAAAATCACTTTGGGAAGAATTGGAGCAAGTTTGAAACAAATTTATACAACGGCAATTGGTTTAAATTAAATGTACCGGTAGTTAGGTTTTCAATCGAATGCGGGCTCACAGCTACTGTAAGTAGAGTTTAATGTCAACATTAATGTAAAGGTTTTAATGCTACTATTACTGGTAATTGTTCCGACTCTGATTAGGTCTTCCAAGATTGCTTTCTGCGCCACTTGTGTCAAACGTCACGTGCTCCTCCGTCACTGTCACGTGGCTGGCGTGGAGATTTGGGGTCGATATTGGAGACCCTCCGGTGCAAGGATACACGTAAGTACACGAGGACAAAAAGAATAATTGGTTATCAGGACACTTACCCTGTTTCGGTAATTTCAAACAACCCTCATTCTGCCACACGCTATTTCGTCATTGGCGCTTTACTTCAGTTAAAAAGCAGGAATCAACTGAAAACTCGCAATGTATGCGTCAAAGATTGGACATTATAGCTCTTGGTGGATTACTTTTCCCTATTTAGTTGTATAACTCGCGAACGTAGCTTTCCCTTTTACAACAGTTTGTAAGAAGTTTTCAATTTTTTCTCCAAATGTTTGAGGACTATTAAGGGTTACGGAGGACAACTTTGTTTCAGAGAACTGGATTTGAAAGTGGTTTTCGATATCTGTTATTATGCCAAAACCGGGTTTGATATCCTTTTAAGATATCTAGCCGACTCGTTTGAGACCTGCGCTCACCGTGTTGAAGACAAACGTCCGCCCTATGAATTTCATCCAAGTTCTTGTGTTTTTGTTGTTGAAACGCCGCACAGTGGAACATAAACAAATGTTACCAAAGTTTCAAATGCCATGTTTTGTCAAGTGATGAGTAAAAATTCCCAAATAATTTTTGCTCGTCTCAACTGTATTTTTTGAAAAGAACAGCAACTTAATACACTGCTCACCAACACGGTGTTCAAAAACTACAACGGACCGGGATTTAGGCTTAAGTTCTAATTTTGCACGTTCTTTAGATGCAAAAAATTCTAATCTAACACGTTGAGACCCGTTTCAACACAAACAGGTTCAATATCAACACAAACAGGTTCAATAAAACTTTTCAGGTTGCAGCAAAATGACTCGGATATCATTGACATAGACCACAGAGATTCCCTGAGTAAATACTCTTATACAGTGAGGAACTTACCGGAAATGACGTCACTGGTGTTTCGCGTGGTGGCTAACAGGGAAGAGGACGACAAGAAAATTGACGGTCGTCCTGGGAACCAATCGGAAATAGTCACTCTTCCGAAATGTGAAGGTATGCAGTCTATAAAACTGAGCCGTTTGCTTTTTACCAGCCAGCTGTAACCGCACACGTGTAGCTTAGCTTCAGTTAAGCGCAACGATCATAGGCT
Organism: Phoronis australis; assembly: GCA_002633005.1. Taxonomy (NCBI): domain Eukaryota; kingdom Metazoa; phylum Phoronida; family Phoronidae; genus Phoronis; species Phoronis australis. The sequence goes on along the minus strand of NMRA01000230.1, from coordinate 89,121 downwards.
TGCTAGTGGAAAACTGTCACAGTAGAGGTAATTTAGCGTGTCTTTGTTGCCCTTACCCACTTTTCTCTGAGCATTTGTTTGGCTTCGGTGCTGTGTTGATTGTGTTTGCCCTTCCAACATATCGAAAATTTTATCTCCGAGCTCCAATTCTGTCTTGAAGTTGGACAATACCCCTGTCTCATTTGACCCGAGTAGAGACGGTGGCCATTCCATAGGCGCTCCATACGCCGAATGTTTTTCGGCGAATTATATCTCACACTAATTAAACCATCAAAGTCATGTTGCTATAAGTGCCTTTCGCGCTGATAGCGGGAAACTTTAGAAGGCCGTTGGTGTCTTTAACTCTTCCTAGCTCGAACAAAAACTCCCGCAATCAAACTTTATTTCTAACAGCATTGCATGTTCGCGCCTCGGTATATCCCCTGACATTACCATTGCAAAAGTGGCCATTTGTCGATTTGAGCAACTGAACGAAAGACAGTTCCACAAAAAAGTTTGACTTTGACAGTATTTGCTCGAACTAGGAAGATTTAACGACATCGACGGCTTCTTAAGGTATCCCTCTATGCGTAAAGGGTACTTACAACACAGCAACACGGTGGATTAATCAGTGTGAGACATAATTTGCCGAAACACGTTTGGCGTATGGAGGACCTATGGGATGCCCATTGTCTCTACTGGGACCAGTTGGGACGGTGATATTGTCTATCGTGAAGTCTGAGTTTGAGTTGGCCAAGGTGTTACTCGAAATGGAACTCGAAAGTGTGCTTGGCATTTTCCTTTTCTTTTATGCAAACTCAAGATGTGTCTTTAATTCAATGCTAAGTTCACAATGGCTTTCGTGTATACCTTTCTAATTCCAGTTTGCACTTGATGGCCCCAGCATTGAGGCTAAAAGTGTGAGTCTGAAAACGAAATTTCGAGTTTATATTCAAAATATTGGAAACTAATATACAAAACCAAAATGTGCCCGAGTTCAAGCCAACAGTCATTTATCCTTAAATGTAAGAACACAAATGTCAATAGTATTTTTGAGTTCCATTTCGTGTACAAAGATTTGACCCCGGACCCAGGTGTTTGGTGACGTCTTATTTGTGTTTAAAGTAAGTACGACGACCACAGAACCGCCAACGACGACAACTCAGCCACTTACGACAACAAAACCTGTAACGACAACTGTACCTCCGACGACAACAACTGTACCTCCGACGACAACAACCGAGCCTGCGACAACGACAAGCATTCGAGTTACAACAACGATTGAACCTAACACCAGTACCACCGAGATACCAACGACAACAACTGAGATTACTACGTCAACGATATTAATGACGACTACGATTATGCTCCAAGGTTTCCGTGTATTTAAAGTTTGACAACTGAATAATTAACTAGAAAAGTATAAAGTGTGTCTTGAAAACCCCTACAAAATCTTAAACTTAATTGGATATTCTGTATTTGTGCATTGTGTGCTGGAAGTGCCTGTGTTCAATGTCATGTTGCCTTGTAACGTAATGTGGTTTTTCCCCTCTACGTGTGTTAAAACCTGGTGTTATCACTTGATATCTGAAACACGTTGATCAACCTTTCAATTTACCATTAAACCTCAGACAATGATCATACAACACTAAAAAGTTTTCTAAAGCATGTTTATTTTTCTACACAGCTCCTACAACACCACTCAATCTTTCCCTCACGGCTACCTCATCATCTACAATCGTCGTCACGTGGCGGCCGCCAAACGCGTCCACTGTCGATAAGTACCTACTGCGGTATGCTGTTATTTCTACTGGGAACTGTCAAGACCGTGATGTCGTTACTTTTGTGTCACTGGACGTGTCACCAGCTGCCACGAACTACACCATTGACGGTCTTCTGCCGTGGACGCAATACCTTGTTACGCTTACAGCGGCAAATGCAGTCGGGTTGAGTAATCCACCAGCGGCAATGACTACAGTAACACAATCCGAACGTGAGTACTGGCCTGCCCGTTATAAAGCTTTCCGGTCCTAGACGCAAGACACCATCGAATAAAACTGGAGTGATCATTTGTTTCGCTTAGCGATATCTCTAGAGTTGCTTGATACTGTATTTTTGCGTTTGCGGAAGGCAGGCCAGTCAAACAGTTACAATGTATGCTATTGAGTGACATCAAGTCAACTTTTTGTAGAGACGTTATAGTTGGTTCTAAAGCATGTCAACCAGAAACTGTCTATACATTGCATGGCGGTTACTCCTGCTCAAACGCTGTCACATTTTGTTTTTAGTCATTAAAGTTTGTCATAAGTTACCAGGCAACTTTGTCATCTCCGTAACTTTCAAGTCCAAAACGGTTTGTGAATTGTTTTTGGAAAAGCACCGAAAAGTTATCAAATCTACTGAGACAACACTAGCGTACCTGTACATAGGACGCTTTGCTGTCTGATGCGATATATTCACGGCGACGTCGTGTATTCATGTTCATGTTCTGTAGCAATAGTCCAGTGTGTGCTGGTTTCTAGTGGGTCTAACATTGGCCTAGCTTTCCAGTTAAACAAACTACTTGACAGTAATTTGGGGCCTTTCAGTGGTTTCTAGGCATAAATTTTGTATTTCAGCGCCAAATGTAAAGGTCTTGGGATTAAATGTCACAGAAGTGACATCCCGGTCACTTCTGTTGTCTTGGGATCCTGTCGTCTGCTCCAACACTAACGGGTATTTCCGGTACTACGAGCTGGAGGTCACTAATAGGGATACCCGGGAAGTGTCAAAGGTGACAGTTCAACAGATTCCCGCCAACGTAACGCAGCTTGTGCCACACAGTAACTACTCCGTTAGAGTACGTTTGGTGAACGACGCGTCTTCCGGATCGTGGAGCGAAGCAATTTCATCACAGACTGCATTAGAAGGTAGTTCACTGAATACGGTGTTTTCCAACTACACATTCCTATCAACATTTCCATAATTAGCCGTTATCGATAAGTCTTGGAAATATGGCAATCCCTTTTTGGTCAAAGATCTTTTGCATCTGCTTTGGCGTTATAGTGAGGTACTTTGCCTTTCAGTTCCTTATGCAGTGTCTTCGCTTCAGAGCACTCTTGTTACAAACGAGAGTATCGCACTATCTTGGAGCGCGCCGCAATATTCGCACATATTAGACAGCTACAACGTTACTGTACTTAAAGTCGGCGTGGGCACTTGTGGCGCTCTGGACACATCTTCCGTTTACAGTACATTGTTGGACGCGTCTGCAGTTAATCATGTGATTCATAACCTTGAACCGTGGACAAGGTATCGCCTGACTATCAGCGCGCAAAACAAGCTGGGAAGTGGGCCACATCGGGTAATCAACGTATTGACATCCTCGTCCGGTGAGTTGAAGGAAAAAATGTTCCTTGTTAATAGTCTAATGGTGGTTACTCCACAAGTTAAAGCATTCTTTCGAGCTGCACTTAAACCTGTCTCCCGTTCAGTAACGCTAGGACGTCGCTAAAAAGCAAGACTTCGCGAGATTACGTGAGATATTGCCGTGTATTTTAAATAAAAACACGTGACTATGGCTAGATTTTAGGCATACATGTATATTTAGAGTTTTTAACGGAATTGCAAAAACCAACAGCTGATCTGCGATGTACCCTCGAGAGATATTTATTGCTGTGACAGGTGCCTGACCTACTTGAATGGAATTCACCGCGAGCCATTTTCGAATTTCAAGATGGACCAAACCAAGTCAATTAACAATTTTCAGACACGTTTCTTAACTTGTTGAATGTGTTTGTATTATTCTTGATTAGCAAAAATACTATTATGGTTGAACCATTTTTGAGACCGACTTTATAGGAGTAAAATGTTTAATTTGAGTTTTGTTTTTATCCACGTAAGCTTGCTGTCTACTTAAATTATCTAAAATATTGATAATGATACAGTGTATTGTTGCTGAACACCACCATTTTAGCTCCAAAGTTATGGCTACGCCAACGTTCTCTTTTTCAGTTCCCACTTTGGTAATATCAGAAGTAAATTTTACTTCTGTGCAAAGTCGAAGGATTGAACTCACTTGGTCGTCACCTTCATGCAAGGATTTAAAAGGAGAATTTACACAATACCACGTGACAGTGCGCGATGTTCTTAAAAACGTAGTACGCAGGTTGACGGTCGTGACGAACTTCGCGGCAGTTGCGGGTTTGATTCCATCCTTTAGATACGGCGTCAGCGTCGCGTTTGAAACAGATGGGGGCGTTGGAAAAGACGGAAATGAATTTTTTATCACAACCTCTGTCGAAAGTAAGTAAACCTAACACAAATCGTGCCCTGAGATGCTGAAGTGAATGACTTTTTAACTAATTAAGCACCAGTCTGTGTGCACGGTTCAACGGGTCTCGACAAGCTATTTGGCAACTTTTGTCTTGCCGCAGTTGCCAGGACTCGTCCTTGGTTATGAACGTAGATGCATGTACTGGGAGGTTTTTAAACCTAAAAGTCACCTGTGAGAAAAGATTGTTTTAAATATTAATACCTGCTGGTCAGAGTCAAGCAGTTAGCGGAGAAGCAAAATCTAATAAATGGTATAAACCTCTAAAGCCGACACCTGTTATTAACGATCAAATCCTGTGGCCGAACACAATGATTTGTTTTAGTCCAATCACATGCTCGCATCCAGCCTTTAATATGGGTGGCTCGAATTTCTGGAGATGTGGACCTTTTGCTGACAAAAAAGCGAGATACCACCTTCACTGTGTGTCTGCCCCTTTTTAGTGGACATTTGTCTCGTTTTCTCGGACTTCTTGTTTCTCTGAGGTGGACCTTTTTGCTCACTTCGCCTCCCTGGGTGCGCGCATGTGTTATATACACGTATGTCCCATGTGACGGGACATGAGCCACTGTCCTTGGCTTGTGACGATTAAAATACTTTCAGACACTTTGGTCAACCATCTCTGCGTCATTTGAATTGATGTTCAGTCCTGATATATCTTTGCATTCGTAAAGGAAGGTCCATTTGTTTTGTGGACTTGATGTCGCTAATATTTGTATTCTTCGTTTGTAGAACCACCGTCTGTAAAAAACATGACGGCTATTGCCGCTTCCAACACCGTGATTGTTATTTCTTGGTTACCACCAAACACATCGAACGTGATAACCTCATACAGCATAACCTATCAGCGGTTGGGAACAAGAGGATGTGACGTCAATGTAGGCGCACGCAACACGTCTCTGTTACAAGTTTCTGGGACTGCAAATAATGCCACGTTAGAATTCCTGCAGCCGTGGTCGACGTATCGAATTAAAATAGCTTCTTCAAGTTTCCATTTGGCTTCCGAACCAGTTATTATTGAGAAAGGCACTCCTGAATCAGGTACAGAATAATTTTGTTGCCTAGACGTAATAGTGATTATGAGTCACAATTTGTTGATCATTATCGCCCCGCCGAAAAAAAATCTGCAGTCTTTGGAAAATTCTCAGAATCCGTTGTGTGAACAAAATGGTATTAAGCTGAGGGAAAGAAGTTAAATTTATAGTTAAATCTAAATTTCGGTTTCTTTACGCTTATGCGCTTTCACTCAGGCTCGCGCGTAACTGATCGTCAACCAATCATCATAAAAATAAATGAAGTTTAACATTTCGAGACTCAAAACGTTACGTTTTATTTGTAAATATTGTAACATACAATAAATCTCTTCTAATTAAAGCAGTTCATAAAAGTAAATGGAAATTTGTTAGTTGCCTAGTGTATTGGTGGTGGGCCTGTTATGCGACATGTATCCATTTGGTTGGAGTTCAGCATTTCATGTAGGCTTCTAAGTTTTCAATCACATTATTAAAGGTACTCTTTCCTATACATCGCATTATTAAAGGTACGCTTTCCTGTACACTCACTAGCATCTTCAGCACAATATGGCCGACAAGTAAAGTTCTAGTTTGTTGGACTTCTCTTCAAAAGTAAACGTTGAGAACATTTCAATCTATTTTAAACATGACTTTTAATGATGATGTCATAAAGCAACATTTGCTCCAGTTCCCATTCTTTTTGCAAAATGGTAATCATTCATTGAAAATGAAAAATGGGAGCTAGTGCAAAATAGGTGTAGAATTACCGCTAGAATCGGAAGTAGTATAAAAGTATGAAGAATTCGTCAATAAAAGTTCGACAGTCTATTTATTTGCGTTTAGCATTAACGATTTTTTAGAGTTTAAAGTTCAACAGGATTCAACCTTGGCGGCCATTGTGTTGAATTCTATTTTTGTAAAAAATTGAAGTCGAGTTGAAAGAGCATTGTTTGTGAATACGTTTTAACGAACTTAGTGTGCGTGGACATTAGTTTTGTAAAGAATGGGGCAGATATGGTGTTTTAAAGACACTAAATATATCGTTCATTTACTTACATGTAAATCAATCGCCATGGTATATTGTAGCACCCACTGCATTGGTTCAAAGCATGACGACTGCTGACATCACCAGAAGCTCAGCTCGCATTACGTGGCAAGGCATACCGTGTCCATCGCGACTTGGTGTATTCGTGCGATATGACGTACACATAGAGAATCTCAGAACAGGGCAAGCCAGGAATGTCACTTCAGTGCCTGCGTCATACTCGGTTGCTAATTTGGAGCCGTTCACACCGTATGCAGTGAGAGTCCGCGTGATTAACAATGCAGGTTCTGGGCCCTGGTCAGCAGCAAGTGTTTTTACCACACTTAGCCAAGGTAATATTAATCATCTCCAACGTTTTGTCAGCCTCTAAAATAATCTCGACGTACAGTTTATTACACTGAAGGATTACTTTTTTTGTCGTGATGGCGGAAGGATTTTATAAATGCTTTGACACAAGTCAAATTAGTTAGTTTGCAAGTTTTACAAAAATGAAATCTCTTCAAGCAGGAGATGGTGAAATCTGAGATTTAGATCCTGTACTAATGCTGTTTCCTTTTCTAGTGCCATCACCCGTAACTGACGTAGAGTTAAATGTGACTTCATCGTTCACGATTGAAGTAACTTGGAGACTCCCAACGAATCTTCCTCATCTTATTGAGTTCATTGACATAGAAGCTTCGAAGGTTAAAGTTGGAAGCTGTGCCACTGGTGGGTCGCAGCTGCAGCAGAAAATCTTTAGGAGTATTTCGTCAACAAAGGTCATGTTTACTTTTTCCACACTGTCGGCTTGGACCACGTACAAGGTCGGGGTTAGAACTCGAAACAGTATAGGAAGTAGCACTGTCTTGGAAAAAGAAGCTGCGACGCCGCCTTCTGGTACGTATTTGAATTAATTCAGCTGCCGTCAACGTTTTCTTTGTGTGTTTTGTAACAACAGAGGGCAAAGAAATCGAAACAGCCTATGTTTGTAGATGTCTACGGTGAACCGCTTATACGTTTTAAAATAACACGTTTCATTTATTCTTTTGAAATTCGAAAGTAAACTGCTGTGTGGTCCTAGAATAGCTTTATTACTAAACTAATATAACACGTTTACAATAGATGGCGCTAGCGTACACAACATAAACCATGCTGAGGGAAATACTGGTAAACACTGCAGCATGTAGTTCTTTAGATATCAGTGCCGTAGTGTGGCTTAGGCGCACGTAGGCGCAGCCAACCACCTTTTGGTATTTGAACGTAGTGCTTACTCAACGTAAATTACGTTTAGTGCCCAAGGTGATACGATGGGCTTTGGGTGCCTACTTACCTCTTATTTTACCACTACCCCACTGTCAGTTATTCCCTTTATTTTATCTTTTCAGCTCCTACCCGTGTAGTGGCCGGAATTAACTTTCACAGCATAACTAGCCGCTTCGTCAAAATCACGTGGACACGCTTGCGTTGTGAGGACTCAGAAGCACCGCTCATTGGCTACGAATTCGTGATTGCTGAAAACAAAACCTCGAAGACGGTCCTTCAACTTACGGACGCACTGAATATTGTGGAGCTTCCAGGACTAACTCCTTTTACCGTTTATGCGTTTCGTATACGGATTGTTAATGAGCTCGGTGGTGGTAGATGGACTGACGACGCTTCTTTCAGAACGCTCAGAGAAGGTACATGTATGGACTCGTTTATGTTACTTACTGAATGGCCCATTCTATATCTTATGCGAAAAGTGTTTTGCAATACACCAGTCATACCATAATGATGAAATAATTAAAATGATAACCATTTAATCCCATGTCAATAACTTGATTTCAATTTAAGTGTTTGCTCAAGTTGCTGAGGGAACACATTTCAGTGTGTGACATGTTAAATTCACATATCTCTTGCGTACTTTGTATTTTAAAATAGTCTTAAACATCATTACTGTCTTTTCCAAATCGCCATTACATCGGTATCCAATGTTCTTGCGTCCAAGAACTAATTCCCTAGCTCAGACTCTACAATTAGTGGACTCATACTTGAAATACAACCAATAGCAATTTGTCATTCGAGTAGTTTGTATGTTTATTGGAAGCGTAACTTGCAATGGATAGTTCAGAGGTGATAATCAAGTTAATGATTCGAGTCAATCAGATCACGGAAACGAGAAAATTCGACGATAGTCTGCCATCTTTGTCCCCTAAACATTGGTTGTCAACGAAAGTGTTAATATGGTGTAGTTTACGTTGTACTGACTTGTGACACTAGCAATACAGATCAACGATAGAGATCGACAAAGGAAACTTGGCCACCGCGTATAAATGCGTGTAGTAAACTTCGCAATCAGATGAATATACGTCTGGATGAAATGTATATCTGTGCGAAACTGAGTATCCGTAAATACATGAACACAAACACGCAGTGTCTAATGTGGCTACACGACTCTTGGTATGAAATAGCTGTCCGGAACATTTAATGTTATTGCCAAACATAAGAGAACAATTTGAAGAAATAACACTGCGCCCCTGGTGTGAGATTGAATAGACCAGACACCCATATGAAGGAGGCGTGGTGTGTCCGTGAGCTGGTGTAATGTATGACAGGCTTGGTGTTGTGCATCATTCAGTTTGGTTCCTCACGGCTCGTTTTGATAATGTGGCTCCATATGAGTTTCAGTGAACTGTAATAAAACGCAGCGTAAAAACTTCATTGCTGCCACGGGAGTACGATTTGAACGGAGCTCCGCCATATTAGCTTTTCTCTTATGGGACTACGTGACGTGGCTTATTGTCCTTGACAGAACTACCCATTGGTCTCGAGTACAGTCGATTAGACCTGGGCCTGGTTGTCTGTATTACACTGGCATGACGCGGGATTGTATTTTTTTATTCTGAGCTTGGCTTTATGTCTACTTTAACAATATCTGAAATGGCGTCTCTTAAATAACTGTCCCTACCATCTTTTTGAATATTTCATCAAATAAAGAAGGAATTGGAGATTATCACACGACTGCGAACATGTATTTTTTATTCTGTGCTTGGTTTTATGTTTACTTTAAAAATATATGAAATGGCGTCGATTAAATAACACTCTCTGCCATCTTTTTGAATATTTCGTCCAATAAAGAAGGAATTGGAGATTAACACACGATTGCGAACATTTGTTTTCTTTATTTTAGAACCTAATAAAGTGTCGAAGGTGTTGTTGAATGCTACGACCTCTAGTATACACTTGTCATGGGACAACACGGCAGAGCCGTGGGAGAACGTTCTCGTATACAGTATAACCTGGTACAAAACTGCTGTAGGCACGTGTCTGACTGGAGGAAATTCAACGAAAACTCACGCGAACGTGTCGCATATGACATCGACCTACGAGTTGGCGCCAGTCGACTATTGGGCAACTTACAGAGTAGAAGTTTCTGCGTTTAACGAAGTTGGTCAGAGTGTCGTCTCAGTTCATGATGTTGTGACACAAGGCAAAGGTACAGCTGTAAACATGCAACTTATAACTTTGCATGGCTTGCATTTCAGATTTTGTCGCTTTTATCTTGCTTACATTTTCTCAGTCAATTTAGATTCATTAATATTTTTATCCAGGGCCGAATGAAGGGGAGGGCAATGGAGGGCAACATCGCAAATAATCAGTATATTAGAATTAGATTTTTAACAACTATATTACTAACGTTGTGCTGTCAGTGATGCCCTGTTTGTCCACGATTCACTCGGTTGATAGTATATCACATGCGGACTTCTTTTTATCGGCTGAATCTTAGAGTCAGCGAGAACGTTTTATTTGGGCATGCGCGGTTTGCAGATTAAACAGCTTCATTTTAGGAAGGTTGTGGCAACTAAGATATTTTTGAAGCAAGCGTACTCGGTGGTGTTCAGAAGAATGTATTCCTAGTGTCCCGCTATCGAAGAAGGCAGTGCTTCACTCGACCGCTACCATTTGGCACATTGCTCGCTTCATGCGATGTATTGTGAGGTCACGTGGCAAATTTGCTGCGGGTTTTGAAAATATGCTGATTTCATTTTGAACAAATGAGGGTGCTCATAGTTATGTAGTGGATTTGGTATGTTTTAGCACCAACAGCCACTATCAACGTCATCTCTCACCAGTTTCCGTCACGCAGCACGATTCGGTTCACGTGGAGAGAGCTTCCATGTGACCAGCAAATGGGACGTTTCCGGTTTTACAAAGCTCGACTAACAAAGATTGCTGATGGCTCGGTTATTGACGAGAGCGAAGTGTCGTCTGCCTCTTACGTCACTCCTGGTTTGCTGCCACTTACTCAGTACGGACTGGAGATCAAGTTCGTCAACTTCGTGGGTGAAGGCAGTTGGGGAGCCCAGTACACGGTGTTGACTCTAATTGACGGTAACTTTTCAAGAAAAAGTACTTGACTTAACAATGATGTACTTGTGCAAGCTTCAATAGATCTAAAAATGTTTCGTGCATGAATGAATAAACCCATGTAATGGAAATCGATGGCCTGTTGATGGATGTGTGGGCGAGCTGATGAAATAAACAACTAATCGTCACGTATATGGATAGAAATTTGTTTCGTTAAGTGCAAACACAGGTTTGTTTCCAGGTACTCCAAACATCTCTGGGCCCAGTGTCGGCAATATATCATCGTCCAGTGTTGTGGTTAGTTGGGACGTTCCACCGGCAGCCAAGCAAATCGTAGGATATGAAGTCACGTACAGGAAACTGCACAGTTTGGCCTGTAGAGAATCTTCCAGGGGCCCAGTGACGAGCCTGAATATTGGCCCTTCGAGTAACACTGTATTTCTGAAAAACCTACATCCGTGGTCTATTTACGAAATGACGGTGTTGGCGACCAACAGTTTTGGAAAAGGCGAAATTCGTCGCGTAACCGTTGTTACGCTTCAAAATGGTAAATATATTTTTGTGTTAACTTTACGTGATGCTTTCCTGTGGACATTCTCGATGACGTTCTGGAATAACTCAACGTCAATTGCTGTTGCAAAAGTTTGGAAAGAGTCTGGAAATAACTTTGTAATCATCGGCAAATAAAAATCCGATCCGTTTTGTTTTCAATCAAGACTTTTCGGGAATTGGTCAGCAACCCTTAGCTAATGATGGGTGTTAATTTCGTGACTTTGTAAAGTAAAGCACACGGCCATTTGCAATTGCTGCCTTGTTATGGTCAATATAAGTAAATGGCACTACTAATTTCTGTCAAAGTCACGTGTCGAATACTAAATGTAAATCATTTGAAACAATTTCCTACAATTGCTTTAACTTTGCAATTTATTCAAATGTCTTAAATGGACATTGTCGTTTTTACGGCTAAGAACACATTTTGGTGATTGTTGGATAGGATAAACTTTTTGAAGTTAATAGCTTTAATTTTCTGACTTTATTACAAATCAGAAATTCTTGCAGTTGTCGGCAGAAATTCGCTAAAAAGCAGGCTGGTGGTTTCACCAGTTAAATACTGCGATTCAACTAAGCCAGCGAGTTCCGATTCCGCGTTTGGAAATGTTTCGGAAAGTGATCTTTCTCAACGGTAATGCCACGTTGTGTTAACTCACAGATCCATAAACTTATTTAATGAATGTATGGTCCGTTGCAGCACCTTCCTCGGCAGTCGCAAACGTGAAAACTGTCTCCGTAACAACCAACCAAGTAGAGCTGCATTGGGATCCTTACGACTGCAGCACCATCAACGGCAACTTTTCTCATTACGAAGTGACAGTTGAAGCTGCTTCGATTAAACCAAAATCCAAACAAACTCTCACAAAATCGGTCACATTTGAAGGACTCTCTGTATTTACTGAATACATATTCAAGGCTAGAGTGGTGAATCGTGTTGGACCGGGACCGTGGAGTAAACCTCATTCCGTAACTACATTAGAAACAGGTATGGCAGAAGCTGTTATCAATTCATCTTATTTTTGCGGTGACCATCTTACTACCACCGTCTGATAACGTAGGGTTTGTTTCATACTGTACATAATCTTATATAGGCGCTAATTGCCGACTCGTGCACAAGTAGCATGACACAAACAAAGTCAATTGTCTTGAAATATTTACCGTTGTCTCAAAAAATACTTTATTCTCTCTCAGTAACGCGTATATACATGTGGTAACTATGATGGGATTATTTTGAAGTTTTTGAATGCGCAATGGGAGCACAATGTTGAAGATCTGTCCCATAAATGTGTTTATTCAGCCATATAATCAGTCTCATCTCTATTTTGAAGAGCTTGGATAAAAATGTTGACCTAATTTCAGTGTCAGGAGCGCCACAGGATCTTCAATTGACCCTCGTAACACCTTATACAGCGACGTTCTCCTGGAAGCCACCTCTGATTTTGAATGGCGTCACGTTGTATTACGTCATACTTTTAAAAAGTCCATCTTCGACCCTAGAATTCAATGCGACATCTCCGTCTGCGACTGTCCAACCACTCCTTCCATATACGACATACACCGTCAAGGTAATTTTGCATCTTGTAATAGCAGAGTCATGTGAAAATATTATGCCTTTTGGTGTGGAAATAACTGGAGATGGTACAAGATCAAGGGAGGCGCAGCACTGAAATAAGTGAGGGACTATAACTGCCCCCCAGCCACCTAGGTTGAGCCGCCCACGAATATTCATATTGTCAAATTTCGTTTTCTATTTGCCGTTCTGTAGCAGAGATCATCGTGTAAGATTATCGGTAAATCATCTAAATGCTAAACTTTTCGCCATGCTGCCCATTGAAAATTATGTAAGCTTGTATGCCAGGCTTTTTGTAAAATGTGATCTTTAAGGTACATGTAATTTCGATGGAAGTTGCGTACCTGCTACTGTCTGCAACACTGAGTTTATAAAGCAAGCATGACAATACATATGTTACCAATAAATGTACGAACTACACTTTTTGGAGATCAACTTACATGTAACAGTTTCCTTCTATTATTGGATATTGTTCTATTGAAGTTTTCTCTAAGTGTTGATGTCAGACACAGATGAGACTTGAGTGACACACGATTTAGGTTTGATTAACATTGAAATATACTAAAGTAGTTTGTAACATTCAGCAGGTTTTATGGCTACCTACAATTCTTGTAGATTATCTTACAAATTTTTAGGTCGCAGCTGTTAACTCTGCTGGACGAGGTGACAACAGCGATTCCGTTGCCATCACGACACAAGATGGCGTCCCTGGACCTCCTGGTGACGTCTTGCCTGCCATGCGCAACATGACGTGTATTCAACTGACGTGGGAGGCTCCTGTTATTCCAAACGGTATCATCCAAGGATATAAGGTGTGTTTCATCTTTTCAAATTTCTCAGAGTTTGTTTTACGCTATACATGTATATCCCTGCAGTTTGTAGATGAAACGGGTCAGCTGAGTTGTATGAAAAACTGTCTATGGGATCATTTATCTGGACCCTGTTAGGAATTTAGAGCAAGAATTTTGATTTTCTTACAAAGCATGCTTCCGATGTACTGTATGTCGATTTGCATCACCACTCCTTTTAACAATTTCGGTTTTCTTCAAGTTATTCTGCATTTTAACGGATTTTCGAACAGGCTGTACGATTCGTGAATTTTCCTAATACGTTGCAAGTTCAGACATTTGCTGTTTCCCCCATTACAATTTACCATTCCATAACTTTTCAGTGTAAATCTGTGAAGTTGCGTGAATGTCAGCTTGTGTCTTTTCAGATTATGCATTCTGTTGTGCAGACCCATTGGAGTGACTTAAAGGAGCCCGACAAAACCACCACGGTAGTCAATGATCCCAAAACATCATATTTGATTTGTAATCTCCGGTCGTCAACGAAATATATATTTCAACTCAGTGCTCGCACCAGATTCCGCGGCAACAATCCTTATGGTTCCACAAAAACTGCAGCCTTTTGGACGGAGCAGTCAGACCCTCCTGCACCACCCCCGCCTGTTGTCAAATCCTCCAACCATTCTCGTATTGTTTTGCAACTCGGCCCGGCACCTCTTACTGACGGGAGTGTAATTTCGTCGTACGTAGTCACAGTACTTGAAGAGGTTACTACAGGGGTTAGAAGAAAACGAGCCACAAACTTGGATGCTCCTCCCGGTTACGTAACCGCCGAACTTCCGACTACCTTCCAGTTTAGTGAACCCTTCGTAGTGGGCGACGGAAAACGCTACGGAACTTATGAAAACAAAGCACTAGATCCAGACACCAGATATGTTGCTTATTTCTCTGTCGTTAGTACTTTGGAAGGTCTCACGAAATATGCGTATAGTAAAACATCACAAAACGTGATGACGTCACCTCAACCGTCTGTGGGAGTGCAGCCCATCATTTACTATACCGCATTTCCTATCCTGGCTTTGTTAATTTTAATTCTCTTCATTGTGATTGTTTACTTAATCCTAAGACGAAGACGCGGCAAAACTTTGTACATTGATGGTGACAAATCTCAGGAATGGTTGGAATATTACCAGTTCAACGAGACGAAATTCAACGAAACTGCTGACTTAGTGTTCTTGGGTCATTGGTCCCAAATATATAACGAAGACGAGCCGAGATATGTTCGCGTGGATGGCGTATACGTAGACCCAGCTGCTGAAAAACCTCACAATCAATATCCGTTGACATTCGAGGACGAATTTCTGCACCTGCCACACGGACAGACGGCTAAATGGGACGCGGCATTGCGACCAGAGAACGAAATCAAGAACCGCTTCAATCATTTACTGGCTTACGATCATTCGGCAGTGATACTTGACAGTGGGACTTACACTGGCTCAAAGTACATTAATGCAAATTACATTAACGGATTCAAATTAGAGAACCAGTACATCGCGGCACAAAGCCCCTTCAACGAAGTCACGGTCGACGCGTTTTGGCAGATGATATATCAGGAGGGCGTAGCCCAGATTGTCATGGTAACTAATCTCGTAGACGGTGACGTCATCAAATGTGTTGAATATTGGCCAGAGCACACGAAAATGCAGTATGGTGATATTTTAGTTGAAATGACCGACGTGGAAACATTCGCAAATTTTGTCGTCAGAAATTTTAGAATGGAGTCTGTAAGTGCAAAGTCAATCTCCAAACTGGTAACACAGTTTCAGTTCACGGCATGGCCGATTCAGGGTTGTCTAGAAAACCCGATACCTTTTCTTGAATTTCGGAATAAAATTCGAGCTCATCACAAATCCTCTGACGGACCTATTTTGGTCCACTGCGGGACTGGTGTCAGTACCTCGGGTGTTTTTATTGCAGTTGACGCCCTCCTTGAACAAACAGACAAGGAAAATAAGGTGAATGTGTGGAAGTTTGTTAATCACATGCGACGCGATCGTATTTCGATGGTGCGTACGCTTAAACAATATTTATTTGTGTACGACGTTTTGTTGGAAAGCCTCATTGTTCAAGATGCGTCATTTGGATTTGAGTTGAAGAAGCGTTACAAAGAACTGACGCGGGTTAACCCGGATACAAAACATTCCTTCTTCCGTCAACAGTTCATGACCTTACAAAATTTCACCCCCGTCCTCACCACGGACTCTTGCCACTGTGCTTTCACGCAACAGAACGTAGACAGAAACCGCTTCGACAACGTGTGTCCTCCCGATGAATTTCGTCCAGTATTAAAAAATGTCTCCCATGACTACATCAACGCCGTTTTTATCGACGGATACAAAGCGAAGAACTCATTCATAATGACGCAGACGCCTCTCAAAGAAACTGTGAATGATTTTTGGCACATGGTCTATCAACAGAATGTCATAAGCATTGTCATGATGGACGATAATGCTTTCAAAGAGGCCACGTGCGCGCGGTATGTTCCCGTCAAAAATGGTGCTCATAGAATGGGTTCTTTCTCTCTTGTGCTGCTATCAACCGAAAGTATTGACGGTGTGACGGTAAAACATTTGCGAATCTGCCCCGAAGGAAAGAAAAAGGCGTCACCTCGAGACGTCAAACATTTTCAAATTAATGAAAATTTTATGCCCGAATACAACAAAATGCCCAAAACAGCTGTTAGTATGCTCGCACTGATGGAGATGGTCGAAGAATGGCAATCCACAATGGGCATGCGCGGTGGCCATGGCACGGAAGAGGCCTCCGTAAGCGGAAATCCCATCGTGAGCATGTGCATGGACGGAGCGACACATAGCGGCCTCTATGTGGCGGCTTGCTGCATATGTGAGCGCATGAAGTACGAAAAGCGAGTGGATTTGTTCCATACAGTGAAAGATATCAAGAGAAGAAGGCCACAGATTGTGAACACGTTGGTAAGACTAAGCTTTTTGTAATTCCAATGAAACATGCCAAGGTGTTAGACAATTTAGCTCGAAGGGACGGCATTTAGGGAAATACGTTTGCCCGTTACAGAAATCAAATAGAAAATTCGCAGGACATCCTACCCAATGCCATGGTATACAGTAAGAGGAATTTATTGGTCCTATAAAAGATTTTTAAGAGTCTTCTATTAATAAAGGTAGGGTTTATGTCAATTTTCTCCAAAACGTCAGAGACTTTTAAGGTTAAAATTATTGATGTTCCCAAGATATGCGCCCTGAGCGTATTTTTAGGGAATATGACCTTGTGCACCGAGTGTTTACGGAAAACTCCGGTACTCGCCGCAGTTTCGAGCGGTTGCTTGCTATTGGAATATTTCAAATCTCCACCATAGCCCTCTGGCAGTGTTCATTAACAACAATTCTGGGACCTTGGACCCATTCAGAACACCTCGGATATTTTGCATTTCTTCTCAGATCAATTGACACGCGACCAATCATTATCCAGTTTGAATGTCTTGTGACTTGCGTATTATTGAATTTCGAACACGTTCAGATTACACTCACCTCCAAGGGCGAAATTTTAGGCAAAGAAAATATCCGATGTGTTCTGAATGCGTTGGATTGTAAATCAGAAAAGTGACATTTGACACCGCCGTATCTAGCGTGTATGGTGAAGGGGACCGGTAGAGAGGATCGCAATATTTCACGAGATGAGTTAGTAGTAGATCCTCAGTAGGAGCCAGAATGCTTTGCAACATCAAGGGTAACATTACAATTAGTTTCTTTTTGGTTTATTTTCGGACATCAAATACTTCTGCGTGTAATAATGTACATACACCACCTATTACTAACACCAGTCGTTGTCAATGACGGATATTAATAACGGATGGTTCACTTAAATATTTGAAGGAAAAGAATTTCCTGAAAGCCTCACGACATTTGATTGCTCGGCAACCTGGCGTCGTCATAGACTGAGAACTAATCCGATGTCGTAGCCGATTGACTTGACTGAACCAAAACCCAACGTGTAACTGCGACTACATATACATGTTTTGTATTCCTACAGGATCAATACAAGTATCTCCACCGTGTGCTGTGGGACTACATGAACATCAAGATACACGGTCTGCTGCCGAACGGCACCATGGGAACGCTTTCCACTTTGAGGGGACAATGGCCGGATAGTCTGTCGTCGCTTTACGCGTAGCAGTTACCAGAGTAGAGTTCAGTAACCTAAGACCTCGCCAAAATCATCTGTTCTAGTTTAAAATACAAGGCAATATCTCACGTAATCTCGCGAAGTCTTGCTTTTAGCGAGGTCCTAGAGTTACTCAACTCTACCCCATGTGTCTCCCAAGTGCAGTTTGTCAGATTGGTGAATCGGAAGTCCTGCTCCTTGGCTCCTTGGTCACTGTTTAGCAATGGTAGTTTGAAAAACATGTCTAAGTTGGTGCTTTTGTTCGGATAATGAAATTCCATGGCATTCAGTATACTGTTGGGTTGAACGTCGCACCGTGGCAACTAGAGCGTGCTGCTGTGTGCGTCATTGTAGCCCATTCGGTGCTGGAACGACGTTATCATGTACTTACTTCATTCCAGTAAACGAGATACCAACGAACGAAGTCATTACGTAAACACACATGCGCGCACCCAGCCTAAAATGTAGGGGGGCTCGAACTTTTCCGTTATGCGGACCTTTTACTGAAAGAAATCAACGACCACTAAAAAAGTGGGGCCACTATGTTCAGGCCCACGAATTGGGCAACCGCGTAATCTTCCCTTGGATTTTTTGTCATTTACTCGGACTTTTTGTTTCACTGAGGCGGACCTTTTTGCTTTATTTGCCAAATTGAGGGGCTCGTTTGAGCCCACCTGGATGCACCCATGTCACACCGAAAGTGTCTCTCAAAAATGTTCTCACACTTCAAAATGACAATACCTGTAGTTTTTTTACAAGGCTGCTGGCCCGAGTTCATACAGAGGTGACCAAAAAGAAATTAAACTAATAAATTTCCTCGTTTATTTTACACTTGCGGAGTAAATTAATTGCCTTTCCACTTTCTCGGCGTTTCTGAGTTTCAAGTACTTATTTCGCGTTAATTATTGTTCTCCAAAACCCATCGTGTATAAGACCTTGTGATAGCTGACGCATCTACTTCCATTGTACCTAAGGTGTCACCGTACAATAGGTACGTGCGGGAAGTGAACCCCCGGCGTTGTAATGAAGTATGTACTGGACATGCATATTGCTCTGGAACGACAGTTATTTGAATGTATACATTGCTCAGTACACTGCTGTGCTAACCACAAGATAGTGGATTTAACTTGTTATCATTTTTACAAACAATATAGCTGTTGAAAAATACAAAAGTGCAGTTTTTCTCATTGTGATAAATTGAATTTTAAGGAGGGTATTTGAAACACTCTCCTTAAAAGTCACTTAATTTTGGATTTTTGACTATTTGAAAATGTTTATATAACCTAAGCCTTGGATTCTTCATTAATATTTTTGGAATGAAAATAATTTGGCAGCACTGAGCCCCATCTGTTGACAAAATTTGAAACACGAAAATGATAATTTTCAACGATATTCGCTCTAGCTCTCTGTATCCATGATGGTGGTTTGCAGCGCAACAATAAGCAGACGACCAAGAGAAATAGAAAAACTAATGATTAAAATGACAGTCTGGAATATTACATGCCTGCGCGCCGCAGCACTGAATTAAGTGGGGGCTATATCCGTTTTCTGCCTTTTTAATAATTGTTTTTCTCATGTACCTTTATTGTTGCCCTGCGAACGCCCGTCGAAGATACAGAGAGCTCAACGAGAGATATCGTTGAAAATTATTAATCGTGAACATCGATTTGTTCTCGAAAATTTTCTTCATATTCGTATGAAAAAATGAAATTGATTCACTTGATCCCTTATCTGTAAATTCTTTACTCATGCCACTGCTTAGCACACTGTAATGGTCTCACTTTCTCTAAAGAAACCAGGTTAAACCACACACTGGGAATTATCACACCACTAGACAAGGAACATTTGCCTGAATGAACTGTTAACAAGATAGCCACATTGGTTTTGTCCGAGAGTAAACTGAAAACTAAAGAAAAAGTGTACTTGTACACAACCAGATAAATTTGTTGTTTTACAGTAGTTACAACTTTATTGATATCTTTCGTTATGTACATTTACAGTCAAGCTGAAAGATTACAGGCACAGATTTTCAGTGAAAAGTTGACCAAATGTTGGTGTCGCATCAAATGTGTTTATCGCAGTTCATAATTTCACGCTGATGGTAGTTGTGAGTTCCTTTCTCAGACATGAATTGTTCATATTTCACGACATGACACAGCTTGAAACCTTATACAAACGTCTTTCAAATCTTTGCCAAGGCTTTTATTTACGTTAATAATGATTTTTGAAATATACAAGTGAAATTATGACTGAATATCGTGTACTTGCCGAATTACAAATACTTTAACAACTTCATGCTTGTAAACAGAAAAAATGGTTGGTCACAGAGATGATTTTACGAATTCATATTTGCATTCAAATGAATAATGGTTTGATGTGATATAAATGATTGCTAAGAATCCGTATTAACGCTTCATATCGGTTTTTATGCAGGAGTTATCATCAATCGAGATAATTTACGAGGATTTCTGATCACTCAACAATGATATATGATCAGTAAAGGACTTTCCATTTGTAATGTAATGAATGAGGACCATTTATTATCAGCCAGATGATCAATCCAGCCTTATGTGAATCCTTATTGACCTGAATGGCAGTTTAATAATTCATCCATGGCTTAAACTATACAATGGGAGCTTTGGAAACAACGCCAAAGTTTTGCAGGAAAATGATTAAAAAACGTTTTCATAGAAAGAAATGTATTCCTCGAAAACATTTTTCATTGCTTTCCCTAAAGGTTTAAGTCTTCTCAAAGACGTTGTGTAATTTTTATATTTTAAAGAAAACTGGAAAAACCTTAGCTATTGTGCAAGAGGCATCCATCAAATGATACAAGTAATAGAATTGAATAAGTTCGTCCCGGATTACACGGTGATGGAACTCTCTATTGTCCTGGAGATAAGAAAGCGTGTGACCTCTTTTTGGAAATCAGGCACATTTTTGTGTCCCTCAATTTCAGATCACGCATCCATGGGTATTCGTCCAGTTTATCAAACTTTGTCAAGTCGCAGTTGCACTCACAGCGCAGCAATAGTACTTCGTTGGCAGTGGAAGGACGAATAGAATAATGCAACCCAGAAAAACTTGTGTAAAATCAGACAACAACAAATAACATGTGAAACTTCAGTGGCACGAAAACGAGGCAGAAAATGTGCCTGACGGATGTTTACGGCATTGTGGGTGAATGCAGCGAGATTCGACTGTCACTGTGTAATCCGGGACGGCCCCATTTCCTCCATGTACGGTTTGAATAATACTGTATCAAAGTTTGACTTTCAAACTAAAACACTACAGCTGCTGTGTTTCTTAAATGCCAAGCGCCTTGTGTCAAAGCCAAACACTATGTTCTGAGTTATGACGGAAGCACAAAGCCTTCGACAATGTTAGCGTGAGTATGAGTAATGTAATACGTTCCGTGTATACTGGATTGTTCCATGTGCTTACTTCCGTCGAGATGAGCCGTCAAATTCCCAGTTCTCCATATTTCGCTGTCAGTTAAAGTCACCGTGACCATCTTCCGTCACAAAAAATAACTTTTAATTTACACCACCTGTTGTCACGAAATGGTATCGGTTTGTTCTGTGTGATTTATGGACTTGGAAAGTCGGAAGTTGATTACTAATTGAGATCAGGCTCTTTTACGTTGGATGTTTACCCGTTGGCTCATTTTCGAATGCACTGAACGTGGTCTCAAGCAATAATGACACTGTCAGTTTTAGTTTTTTCTAAGTACATAAACCACGTCTCATATTAGTTAGCAACAACTTGAGAGTCAGTTCTAGGCTAAAGCGGTAAGTGATCGAAAGCAAAAGATTGTTTCTTCTTGTCTGCTAGCATCTGAAGTGCTTCGTTTATTCAATTCACAACAATTCCACAGTTCAATTCACACTTTATTTTCTCAGTTGTTAACCCTAACAGTTAAATAATTCTTAAAGCGTAGCAGGCCTGCGTTCCGTAAACACCAGAGTCTCGCGAAAACGCAGGATCATGCAAGACTGTGAAGTAAGTGATCACCTACGCTTTACTCGCGAAAGTCTTGCGTCTGCGGAAGCCAGGCCAGGTTTGCATCACGTGACGTCATTCGGTCAGTCATGAAGCGCATCCTGCCCACGTCATCAGAATCAGTGTTGTTGTATAACGACTTCCGGCTGGTACATGTA
Source organism: Phoronis australis (assembly GCA_002633005.1). NCBI lineage: Eukaryota > Metazoa > Phoronida > Phoronidae > Phoronis > Phoronis australis. The sequence continues at coordinate 67,176 of NMRA01000230.1, read as the reverse complement.
CAAGACTTAAAGGTATATATTGGAAAAGTAACATGTGCATTACACTTTCCTGGACCTTTACTATTTTGATGACAACAGCATGTCACGTGTTACCGTTACTAATGATTTCTTGGCAAATGATCGACGAAATACACCACATAAGCTGCGTTTCGTAGTTCATTAGTTTGAAATGTCGAACTTTGAGAGATACAAAATCTACTAAACTATAAATGGATACCTGTTTGGAATTTTAAGAAGCCAGAGCCATCAACTGAAACGCTGTTTCTATCTGTGGTAAAGCGTACGTTGTCTCGTGACCATATCAGTCATACCGTGCGTGCAGCATGCGAAATAATAACAATTCTCGACCCAGCAGTTCTGTCGTTTACTGATGCACTGATAATAAAATAATTGCTGTAACTTGATTGTTATTATCTATAATATTTTTTCTTAATTTCAAACTTCTATCTATGATTGTCTTTTTTGTTTTTATTTTTATTATGTTCATCACGAGCAAGCGCAATGAAATATAAGAATTTAAGTGTAAAACACTAGCAAACGCAACGGATAATTACGTGATTGCTTAAACCATATCAAATATAACATTTGGCACAATAAACGTTAACAACAGTGCATGCAAGAATAAATCACAGGACTGCTTACGTAACCCTTCATCCAACTTTAAGGTTTTTCGATCATGAACTATTCCACAAACCCTTCAGTTGGTATCCTTCAGCTGATACCCGTGAATGAAATATTGACAATACGAAATACCTATTACGAAATGAAACACCTTAAAACGACTCTTTAGTTGCAAAATAAGCGAAACCTTAGCGCAATATCTCGCTTTTTGAGCGTCATTAGACGACTTTACAAGTCAATTCTAGCAAAACTGTCTGTGGAATGTTGGCTTGCGTTTCGGAATTAATCAATGCTACTTGTGTTTCACTTCAAGATCCACTGTGCTCCTTACCTCCGCTGCTTAATCAAATATTCCTTGTCAATCAAGTCCTTACATACACCGGTGAGCATACACAAAAATGCATCAATTTTGACTGAAATGCCCAATTTTTAATAGAAATTATAGGCTTGTTTGTAAATAAAAGGCTAACTTCTGCCAGCAGAAGAATAACTCATTGTGATAATAAATATTTTAGATGCAATCATGCATTTTCTCCAACACGCACGCTCGCTGAAATTATTAGAGCCACACGCTGTCGTCTAGAGTAGATATAACGCTACAGCAATTGATGTTGCCATGGTTAGCACGTGTGCCATGTTGACTTCCGCGCCACTGTCGCTGAAGCTGGGAAGATCGCAGTTACTAGTCGAGCAACAGCTTGAGCATTCCTACAATAAAACAAAAAGAGTACAGGTACACTCTCGAGCATTTGAAAATCGCCAGTTTCTTTTTATCACAAATTAATTTTGCGAGGATCCAACATCGTAGCGAAGCGAAAATTTTGCGGATACGTACAATTCTCAAGAAAATGTCTAAAAGCTACTCCACGAATTCAATTTTTCTATAATACGGAGGAAGAAAAACAAACGCACTGTATGAAGTATGAGTGACGTAGTTTCAAAACGTCAGGCCCATAACACATTTCTGAGGGCTTGTTTGGACAATCAGAAACGACTAAGAGAAACGCTTGAGATTATCTTTATTGCGAAGTGGTCTAAATTATCAGTTCGCTTCTTGATAGAGGGGGAGGGGGTACATAGTAGCTTATAGTTACACGTGTGTTTAAAATGGCATGTGTGTTTTCCAACGTCAGTGACTATGTAGGTGTTTTTTAGCAATGTTGGTGACTGTTTCACTATAGGTGCTCTGAAATTTTTAATTTCATTATAGTCTGGTTCAATCCCAACGCAACTTGCCGTTAGACATAATTGCTGATGGTGACAATGACAATATGACGACGATAACAATGACACTAAAGACATCAGGTGATTGATAATGATTATGTCGATGACGATGATGACGTTGACAATGATACTGTTGATGATGTTGATGGTAGTTGTAGTAGTGGTTTTGGTGTCATCGGTTACAATGACGGTGGTGGTGATAATGATAACAACCAATACGATGATAATGATGATAATGACATGGTTGCGATGATGGTGATGGCAAGTTTGACGACGATTAAAAAGACGATAATCATGTCGATGTTGGTGAAGACAAAATGTACAATACAAGAAATAAAATATCAGACTCTATCAGTCACTCTCTCGTGATGAGATTTCTAGAGCCTCACCTGGTCATTGTTAGCAAACACACATTGCTGGTTCTTCGCTGCAGCTTCGCAATTCTGACTCTGGCTAGATATGAGATTCTCCTTACACCCAGACCAGTAGAGTTTAGTATTTGGATTGTATATTGTCTGTAAGCAGAAAGGTAACGATCCCATTCAAGTTGGGGTAAGCCATAAGCAGACTTTTTCTGCTTCGTTTCAGTTCAAATCGTGAAACTTTTCGCAAAACTAACCAAATTAGACCTAATGTCCTTCTTAATATTGAACTGTCAACATAACATCGATTTTTCTCAAGACGAACGAAATATAAAATGTTTATATTTAAAAGTGGCTTTTCAAATTTCCCAAGAGGGATTATTTACACGTTCGTCGATATGAACTTTACGGTCACATGCTGTTTGGTTTAATTACTTATTTAGCCAGTCGATATTTTAAAACATTTAATGCATTTACGTGGCAGCCACGTCTAGCTAGTAGAGAACTCACGGAAAGTAGCGAGTGGACTTTTTATAAAGAAATGATATAGCCATGTATTTGGAATGCTATCATGTTAAGTGTTTCCTCACAATTCAATATTTCGCGTATATGAGTTCATGGTCATACACATGTTTTTTTACAACGCATGCCTTTGAAATCGGTATGAGGAATCTTTTTAAGGTACTATACGCTGACGGATGACTAAGATAATGTTGGTGCATACAACCACTTCCTGTGAGCCATCTTTTTAACATATTACGTAGACAGACAAACGGACAGACTGGTGAAAAATATGATGTTTTCAGGACAGATTGTCATACGAGCATAAGGATCGTTCTTCTAACGGCCTTACCCAGCACTCTGATGTGTCGTTACACGTTTCTGTGAGACCTTCAGTACAAAATGCGGCCGTCCCGTCAGCACTTGTGGCGTTGCAGCTTCTACACACGTACACAGAGGTTTGCTGTGGGAAGAAGGTACGAGTTGAATCAATTAGTGGTAGGTGAAACCGGAAGTCCAATTGAATCTGTTTCTAGTCTATGTAAGCTAGGTTTTTAAGCTTCACGATTAGAAATACTGTCCAAGATTTCAAAAATACTAGGAAAAGACAACCACATCGTTTACACCGCATGAGTCAATTTCATCGAAAACATGATTGATAACAAATCAAGTAGCAGCATCCTTTATCGAAAAATAAAATTCTGACCATAGGCAAAAACACATTTAAATTTGCATCTTTGTCTCTACAGTCATCAATTTAACTTGAACGTAACAACGCCTGATATAGCAAGTCTGTCCGTTAGTGTTACACAAAGTCCATATCTGTTAGGTCGTCACCATCCTCTAGAACTACGTCATTTGTAACACGCAGTTTTCGAGAAGTCGAATTTCCTATTGCTCCCTTATTGCTGTTGAATTAAAAACTTCACATATTTAAACATTTCGTCCCCGCTAGGTTTCCTTGTTCCAAAATCCTTTTACATAGAAATTTTGTTCTGCTTTAAAAGTCTCGCACTTGTCAACAAATAATCGCAGACCAAATGCATCGACAAATTTCCTTGTCTTATCTTGTTCGAATGTTTTGCCGTCAATCAAACCTGCACTGGGGTCCCTAGATGCAAGACATTCAAGAGAAAAATTAACCTAATGACGTGCTTTGCGTAATATGCATGGCGCTATATAACGTGATCTTGAGTTTTCGCGGTTTTTTTGCGTCTACGGAACGCAACACTCGAACTTCAACATCGAATTCAAGCCTTGATGCCCACTAGTAGGTTACTTACAGATGCGATAGTGGTTGAGGCATAGGCAGATGATGTCGCGTTAGACATCGTTCCATTACCCGACGTAGAGTTCATTGCACCTGTTGTGGTATTGGACACGCTCGACGTTGTGTTTTTGCTAGTCTCCGTTGATGTTTCTCCTGTTGCTACGGTTGACGAATCCGACATTGCAGCAGTCGAAGATTCAGAGGCGGCCGTCGTTGAAGACTCTGACGCCACCGATGTTGAGGTTTCTGATGCTGCCGCAGTAGAAGATTCCGAAGCTACCGCCGTTGAGCTTTCTGAGGCTGCAGTGGTTGAAGAATCTGAAATTGCTTGTGTTGACGTATCAGAAGCTCCAGCCGTTGTGGCCTCCGGTGCTGTCGCCGTTGAAGAGTCTGACGATACCGCCGTAGACGAGTCTGGGGATGCCGCTGTGGACGATTCTGAAACCGACGCCGTCGAAGATTCTGAGGCTCGTGCTGTCGAAGATTCTGCGGCTGCTGCTGTTGAAGAATCTGACGATATCGCGGTAGAAGAATCTGAAGCTGCAACCGTAGATGACTCAGATGCTACCACTGTGGAAGACTCAGACGCAGCTGATGTTGAGGACTCAGACACTATTGTGGTTGAGGATTCGGAAGCTCCCGCCGTTGAAGATTCAGACGCTACTGCTGTTGAGGACTCTGATGCAATCACCGTTGAAGATTCGGACGCAGCTGCTGTTGACGCCTCTGATGATGATGTCGTTGATGAATCTGAAGTGGCCACCGTAGAAGAGTCAAATGTAGCCGCTGTCGAAGATTCGGACGATGCTGCCATTGACGTCTCGGACCCTGCAGCTGTTGAAGTCTCAGAAGCAACTGCCGTTGATGAGTCTGACACAACCGCTGTTGAAGAATCTAACCCTGCTCCTGTAGAAGATTCAGAAGAGGCCGCCGTTGATGCATCTGACGCAGCCGCTGTTGATGAGTCTGACGCAGTTCCAGTTGAGGAGTCTGGCGCAGACGCCGTGGATGAATCTGACGCGGTCGCTGTTGATGAATCTGACGCAGCTGCCGTTGATGAGTCTGAGGCAGTTGCCGTTGAAGAGTCTGACGCAGACGCCGTTGATGAATCTGACGCAGCTGCCGTTGATGAGTCTGAGGCAATTGCCGTTGAAGAGTCTGACGCAGACGCCGTTGATGAATCTGACGCAGCTGCCGTTGATGAGTCTGAGGCAGTTGCCGTTGAGGAGTCTGACGCAGCCGCCGTTGATGAATCTGACGCGGTCGCTGTTGATGAATCAGAAGCCACTACTGTTGTTGAAGACGACTCAGTGGTGTTTTGGCCTAAAATTCATGTACATAGCCATTGGTTGGGAGTAATAAATGCCATTATACTTTGTTAGTTTTTTTCATGTGGTGGTAGTCGACTCTAGACTAAGAGGTTAATTATTTTCTGTTCTAAGCTAGCTATATGTATCTGAAGACGTAAAAATAAGAGTAAGTCGCTTGACCGCTGCAGTAAAACGCATTTTGAAAATTGGTTATGAAATATTAAACATGTTGTTTTCAAGATACTGACCCTGTGAAATTTTAATAACGCTGAAACCTTATAGGCGTTACACTGGTAAAAACAATCACAAAATCAATAGTGTACTTACCTAACGCTGTGACTAACAGCGAAGCTGTAATGAGCAAATGAAGGCGCATCTTGATGTCTGTGTGGTGTGTTCTAAGAGTAAAAAAGGCAAAAGATACAAGCTTTCTGTTGTACAATGATAAAATTCTGAGCATGGTTTTATTGTAATTCTCTTCAAACTTTTCATATATAAGCGCATGTTGATTTTCTTTGAATCTTCAATTTAAGGGTTATCATCGACGTAAAACGTGATGATTTTGTGAACCTCAACACGAACTCAAACATAGAGTCCCCGCGGTGGCTGACAAACGACTAACTGGAGAAGCTAAACCCCACTCCAATGATGGAATGTTTTTAACGTAATCAACTTGTAAAGTCGTTGGTCTTGATGTCAGCAAATGTCTGACCGACAACTGCAAAAAGTGGAAATTTGGAATAAAATCACAAAAACATTCCGGATTGTGTTTTTTATAATCCTGATTAAAGCTTATAACTTCAAGAAGTCTTATGTCATCCGGCAGTAATCAAAAAAATGTGTCTTTGTCATTTAATCGATAATGCCCCTTTGAGGTTTCGACTAACTGTTCTTCAGTACAATATAAGCTGTAAATTAAGACCATTCACTGTTACAAAAGTGGTTTCAACTTATTCCCTACTCAGGTTCGGAGGGTTTTGTTGGCTTGGGCCTAACTGGAAGTTCGTTATTTTCTGGAAGCCATGCTCGGCTCGTAATGTAAACTGACTTCATGCACTTCTTGTTAATGGCCAGTCATGAGAAGTAAATTTATTGATGCTGATGCGCGAAAAAGACAAATTGAATGTTCATTCCAGGTTCACAAAACGTTTTAATTTTTGTAAGGAACCAGTTGAAAGCAGTTTCATAATGGCAGGTATTCTAAATATAAGTTACATTCTGACAGAGGTTGGAGACAAGCATACGTGGCAGCTTTAAGGTGAAACTATGTGGCGTCTCGGAAAACCCGTATGTTTATTTTGTTCAATTTTGACTTAATTTGAAACCGTTCATAACCGTAATCATTAGCTACTGATTTTGAAGCTTACTTTTATGAATATCGACAGCTAGAAATTTAACTTATTTAAATGTTGATGGGGTTTTATCCGCCATTGTGGCATTAACGATATAAACAAAATCGCGACACTGTAGAGTTAAAGGGTGAGCGTTGTTCCCCTGCTGGGAATACAGGACAAGTTAGCACTGTATTTTGTCCCCTGAATAAGAATATTTAATATGCTGGTTTTATGAAAGAGTTGAACAAGCTTCCAGGCACACTCAGTGTGCCGAAGATTGGAAATGTTTATTTTTCTTCTTCGAAAACGCCGTTTAAACGGCTAGCGGGCAGCAATTTAAGTTAAATGAATGACTGACAAAACTTCGAGAAATTACAATTAATTTTCTTTCTCAGTTTTCGATACTGCTTACCACTATATGAAAAAATTAGTACAAAAATAAAAACTACCGTTAAAGTGAATCGTACACATATCTCTGATAAAAATTTTACTTAAAGTAAAAGAATAGAATAAACACGAATCTGACTTACCTGTGTGCGCGTTTGAGTTGTTAGTCAGTTCAATGCACCTGCCGAGACCACCTTCTGCGTATTCGATGACAAATTTTTGTTCGTTCTTAAGACAACCTGCCCTAATCTCTTCTTAAGGCACACTAGACGTAATCACGCAGGTGACTAATATTCAAACTAGTCAGAAATATTTTTTGTGCTTCTTGGTAACTGTCAGAGATATAATAGATTTTATTTGCATTCTTGAAAATTCGCGCATAACTTAACTAGTACGCTATGGTAACTGGACTTCTCGGTAAACGTCGGAACTTGTCTTTGTGTGCACAAGCGATCATCCTATTCAACGGCGCTTAAGTGTGCGCATAAATTAGCTGGTGATTAAACGCTTCTCAAGTAGAAAAAAAATAACCCTTGGGTGTCCTTAGCACCAATGTGTACGGTCTTCTGATTGGTTGTTGACATGTAGTTCAGTTATGGGCGAACTGATTAGTCCCTTTCCACGTAAGCGGGTGATTATACCAGTATTCATCTTAACGATGTATGGCCCATAAACGCACGCGAAGTACCCATGTCGAGTTTTGGCTAGTTGCCAATGTAAATACTCATTGCCTATATAAATCTTGTGGTGTTAATCAGTTTCTATGACAACACTTACTCAGCACTAAGAACTTATATTCTTACAAGGAGTTTTCTTTGAAAATGGTTTATCAAAACTGCTTACCAGGAAACAATTGCGAGGTTATGGCAATGTAAATCTGAGTTACGTGTATATTTCAAAGGTTAAGTGGCGAAGCAGACGCGATACACATCTGTTGTAACGCATTCCTCTTCAAAATGATTGGATGGTACAAGCTGCTCTTGATTGGCTTGGCTTATTCCGCCACGTCAGCCACATAAAACATTTCAATACAGAAAAATCAGGAAACCCAACTGCGACTCGAACCACAGGTCTCTAGATTGGTGTAATGCCCTTACCACTGACCTACCGAGGACCCCATATACATGTATGGGCAATTACTGTTTACAGCCAAATGTTATGTCATACAGTGTACATCCCATGAGCGGCGTTTCGCCTTTTTCACATGAGATTTGGCCAATTATATATTTAAGAAAATCAACACTGAGGTTGGCCAGTAGTGAAATATATCAAATAAACACAGCAATCTAGTGACCTTTGGTTCGATTCCCAGTTGGGGTTCCTGGTTTTTCTGTGTTTATTTGGTATATTTCACTACTGGCCAACCGCAGCGTCTTTATAGTGAAAACATTTGATTGGTTCTCGGTGACAATTTCCAGTCGACAGACCAATCAGGGGTCAGTTTCATGAAAAGTGACTACGACCTAAGTCAGAAATTCGGTCCTACACTTCAAACAACTGTTTTTGAAAAATAATTAAATCTCACATGAGCACAAATTCACTTTCTTATAATATACACGCCCCTGCTAGTTTTTGAAATAATCCCTTCAAAATGTTTCTAGACGGCGATGTGCTCATATCTACTTATTTAAAGCATTATTCCGTAATATTGTGAAATGAGAACGTAAGATAAAATATCAGTCTTACGTTTCAAGTAAGTATCCATGAAACAAACCCATACATGTATGTCTAAGCCGGTTGAACCGGCGGATCAGGCAAAGACAGTCAAGGGCTGCGAATGAGATAGATTAAAAAGTTTTTACGTAAAAAATCTTTTGTCATCGAACATCGGCAAAATTTTGCAATGGAAACGTTCGGGATAATTCAAGGTGAGTCTTCTCGTGATTTTTACCGTAACATCGATGGAACAAGTTGGCTACGACACAACATTGTCATTTAATTTGAAAATCGATAGTGTGTTTACAGCCGGATTATATCCAACTTTGGAAATAGTTTGAAATACAAGGGAATGTTATTTATTATCGTTTCATTTCCACAGGTGTGCAAAGCTCTGAGTATGTCAACGCTATTAGCAATGATAATCCCAATCTGTCCCAACTGCTTAAACATTCTGGTCATCAATAGCGTCGCTATTGATTTTTAGAAATTAAAATCACGGTAATTAAAACTTACTTGAGCATAGTCATGCGTTAGGAGATGATGAGATGTGAACAAATATTAAGAATGATTATTCGCGGATGAAGATTGACAGCCTTGGATGGTGGCCATAATGCCACGTAAGTTGACGAAAGACTGATAGAACGTGCATTCGCATTTCAGAAAAGTGGTGCTGGAACAGAACTGGCACTACCAATCAGTGTCAGTTTTATTATTGGAAATTGTAAAGAAATAGTCGTTGTACTTTTTACCGTAGTTTTATTTATCAGAAGAATCACTCCAATTTACGAGATAGTAAGAGATACGAGAAAACGCGCATTGTTTTCCAAGATTGACGATGTTCGTGGTCGAGCACACAATTACAGTATGAGGTGTACATGTACATGTAAAACATGCTCTGGGCCGCAGAATGTGCACGCGATCTCTTGTTAAATGATGTTTTCTGAGCCGATTGGCCATATTCAAAATAAAAATGCAGTAATTAAAAGGTCATATATGCAGGTCCTGTATTTCCGGCACTGGGTACCACAAATAGCCAAAAATAATAAAATATCAGAACATCTCCAGTCTCTTACTTGTTTATATCAGTGAAAATATGTATTCGTCATTGTGAAACATATCACAAAATAAAGGTATCTCTCAGTTTTTACACGTATAAAAAACGACGTACATGTAATTCTGTCGCTGTCTTTCAAACGTAACTTCAGTAACTAAGTACAAGGGCAGGCATTGAAGACTGTTTGCACAGCGCGCGACTGAAGCGTGATACATGTATATTTACTGTGAGTGTTGACAAGATTTTTAATCACAAATCCAATTAACAACTAATCAAATAGTGTCGTTCATTGTGTTTGTCTAACGCTGCACGCCTCGGTGTAATGTTAATGATTCGTGTCATGTATTCCTGTCGTGTGTAAAGCGATCAAAACATCTAAGCTTCATTTTTTTCACCAGCTTACATTCTCGTGAAGTAGGTCAAACTTCGATGCTCCCGGGTCCGCTAGGGGGGGGGGGGGGGNACGCAGGTACCAAGCAAGACTTCAATGTAGCTCGCTATGCATTGTAGTTTACAACATTGTTGAAGGTGATGGAGGACTATATCGCCAAGTCTGTACATTTAGTCAAATTTTTACAAAACTATAGAATTAACTCATCAAAAACATATATTTTCTGAAAGCAGAAATACGGTAGACTTTGATTTTGTTTACTTTGTGACAATCTGTCACTGCGATATATATTTATTGAAGGATACACAGAACATACAAAGAAATAATAACAAACCCAGAAACCGCGAAGCATTATATCTGGGTTGTAAACAATTCCTAAATGAAACAATCTGTCACTGATTACGTCACGTGATCTTGCTTTTTAGGAAAACTTAGTTAAGAACTTGACCGAAATTCAAATGGTATAAACTTTCAAAATGAAAACTTAAAAACGCCGTTGCAGTTTTTTTAAATTATCGTTTCGTTCTTGTTCCATGTAACTTTTGTCATAAAAATCCTTAAGTCCTTTTATAACAAACTCGCACAAAACTGGAGCACTTTAAAAACAATTTAAAACCTTTTTTCAGTTACGATGTTTTTCTATGATCCAACATGGCGTTAATGTTGCAAACATGGATGCCATCATGCGGCCTTTTTCATGCGTGATTGTTTTCGGTGAAGAGATTAGAATGTTGAAGGTTTGATTTTTTCCTTCTAAATATTTGTCTTTTATTTCTAGGAAGGTGACTCTTTGCATTAATTTCCGAGTTACGTCACATTTTTTCAAGCTGATCATCATGCTATTTGATGATCGTTTGCCCGCAATATTGGTTTTGTTTTGATTACTTTCTAAAAGTATCATGCGTTATCACAGAGGTCACAAAACGTACTTGAGGCAGGTTTCACATGTTGTCACGTGACTCCTACAAAAATATCTTAATCAAGTCAATGGGTACCTTGATACGACCATTTGTCTTCTCAGGACCTCAAACATATTTTCCAACATGTTTGTGGACCTCAGTCCTTTGTTTACCACCTATCCATGGATACATCAAATTTCTCCGACATTGCAGAGTATGTAGACGTCAACCCAGTTGATGAGAAAATGATAAATTATTGACCTGTCGTTGTACGTACTAGCGATTCGAAAATACTTGAGAAACTCATTGCAAATCAGCTGATACTATTTTAGATCGTGTTTTAGATAGACATACATGTATATCAGATTTTCGTTGTGGCTATGCAGGTATAGCACATGTAGCTTTGAAATGTGCACATTGGTTGCATTGTAGGACTTTCCAGAAAGTAAAGTTACTGATCCTGATTCATATTGTGCATGTTTTAACTTTAAAAAATAAACAAGCGACATTGGAACACATGTTTACGTTTTTCACGTTACTAAAACGTGAACTCTGGCGAAAAACAATATTCATTAGAGCAACGCAGAGCGTTGAAATGCGCCCACAAATGCACCGCAAACGGTGTGCTTCTAGGCGTGTTTATTTGTATCATGAAAATGTCCACTAGATAGGGCAAAATACTTTGAATCTATCAAAAAATAAGGAATGTCACAATTTTATGACAATGAAAATTCGTCAAGGAACCTTAGAGAAACAGAGGAAAAGAAAAAAATGAAATTGTCACTAGAGACCAGAGCCTTCTTCAGATCCGTCTGAAAGTTGTCGTCTTCTATTGTCAACTTCATGTAAATACATTAGCTAAAATTAATAAAGATATTGCATACAGCTAAGAGCACAAAATCTACCACTAGGAGGCGCCACAGTAACTGAAGTCACAAAATTATAGTCAACCGTCCTCTTCACACTAAAATCATATAAGCTAGTTTTCACAATCATCCTAAGAGCAGGCCCGTAGGAAGGCAAAAAGTATTGGGGGGCACAAACCATTTGGACGCCGCCAAATAACTCCCCCATGGCCACCACCTCCGTTACTCCCCTCCTCCTCGCCCCCGTCCTCCCGATGCCACCGAATCTCCCACGTGGGGAGGCACAGAAGCGGATTTAGGGGGCCAAGAGGCCATGACCTCCCTAAAATTCTCCCAGATTCCATTTGGCTGTTTGGAGGTGAATATTTCTGACTGGTAAAACCCTGACTAATACTCAACCCTACCCCAACTCAAAATCATGGATCCGCCTCTCGAATCCCGGGCATCTAGCCATTATGAGTTGAGTAACCGTGAACAAACACGGAGAGTAAGAATGGGCCTAGGACCTGTACACTGACCTGTAGCGAGGAGATGCGTCAAGTAGCTATAGCTGAGATCTAACATTGTGAAAATACGAAATTTTCGATGAACTAAAGCTAGTTGCCGGTCAGCACAACTACGATTCACTTGAGACAGGCAGCTCGTACCGGCCGTCTGTGGTCTTTCTAAGGTCAAGATTCGTTTTATTGTGATCCAGTTTCGGGAAAACTTTATTTTATTAGGGTCATTCTTTGAAAGTTTTTTTTAAAGATGGGGTCCCGAAATCCCTGGTAAAGTGTCGTTGAGGCTGTTTCAAAATCCCTACTTGAAACACGACCGGTGGTTCAGTTTCTGGTGGCTGAGGAAAAGGATAGTGTGTCTCAAAAATTTACATACTTCCTGAACGTTTGCAGTTCAAATTTAGTCCTTGTGGTTATCGCTGAGAGTCTGCGCGGCCTACTGCATGGTTACATCTTATTTTTAACGTGGATACGTCAGTCAAGAAAAGCAATCAATTCAGTTTTGAAGAAAAAAAATCATTACTCAGTACTACTGGAAACGAAAAACACCAAGGAACTGTGAAGATAACCTTTCCAAGAGATGAGTTTAATTTTTTTATTTTTACGGATTTTTAAAACGCTTTTTTCTGTCTACGGTTGTTTACGAATTCCATCGTTGTCTTTGAGAGTTATTTTAGATATGCAAAAATCGTGTAAGTGTACGTTACTTCTTGGGGATAGGATTATAGAGTTTTTCCAACTTCAGGCAGCAATTAAATTCACTGAATTGTCACCAATTCTTACAAGATTAGCTTCTAATTGTCAAAAATCATCAATGGATCTATCGATATTCGTAGATACACAAACAAGTAAATCAGAAATCAACGAATTTGTTGATCAAACATAAATAGGTAAATAAAACAACAAGAATGGATCAACTGAAATTTTCGGATGTAATAACGTCCTTTGTCAACAGAAATAGAAATAAAGTAAAATCAAACACTATAACACTATATGACAATTGACATTTAAGATATGGTGTAATGAATACAGTGTATGATACATTTTTGCGTAAAAATTCAATGATATAATTTAAGAAGGTTTTATGTTCAGTCCATTAGGTTCTAGTATATTGAGCTCAATACACAGTGTAGCCTAATTTATAAAATTGCTTAAAGGAGAATGCCACCCAATTTAAAAAGTCTTTTTTGCCGTCTTAATCAGTCTATATCCACCTCACCTCGTATACAGTCCATCGTACCTCGCCGAGAGGTGTCGCGTTAACCTGTGAGGACGGTGAGAAACGACGCAGCGACGTCTGTGGTTCTTCGGAGAAGGGAGCGCGGCTATGGTGTGGTGTATTGTTCCCGCTTGTGCGAACTATGAATCTGCGAGGAAAGCGGATATATTGTTTTTTCGATTTCCTCGAGAGCCCATAATGCTTCGGAAGTGGCTCGTTGTAGTGAAGAATGAAAAGTATGCCGTTAAAATATTTCCATGAAACTTCTCCGTGTCTGTCAGTGGCCTGCCTTTCGTCGGATCGATTGTTGCTCAGTTTTTGATTATGGAAAACTGTAATAGGCCATGAAAACATAAACGAGTACAATTAATTCAAGGCATGAGAACATAACGTTTTTTACATCCTGTTTGATGACTGACTCGTTCGTGAGACTTCTGCATGGTCGTCTGGGCGTAAGATGTTTTCGGCCAGTTCCGCTTTTTCTGAGTTCTAAAAAACGTCGTAGGCCCACCTTTAGAGATGCGGTGCAAAATTAGGATGGTCCATGAGACACAATTTCTCTTCTCCAAGAATTCGTTTCATTTGCGGAATTTCGTGTCAGCAAACCTAACCGTCACTCTTTTCGTGCGGTTAGCTCAGGGACAAGTCATTCAAACGGTTTTCGGAACTATCCATATGTTTCGTTTTCTGTGCACGTTCAAGGAGCCTCTTTATTATTTGTTGATCAGTGGATTCCTGTGAAACCTAACGATCGACCTGTGAAGTCTTCGTCGGATGAGCACCAGTCCAGGTCGGGATTGCGAGTTGCCACGTTGACGTTTAAATTTTGCGTTCTGTTTCAAAATGAATTATTCTCACCCTAACCAATGCTTATGTTTAAATATCAACTTTTGACCCGGCGCATCTGACACGGAGCAAACTGATCGGTATCAAGCTTCTGTTTACTCACACAACTCACTCACTAACTGTGGCAAGACGGAAGTAGCACATGCGCAGATTTACAAATCACGGGAGTTGAAGAAACAAAGAACCCGTATTGAGATCATTACACAAGCGCCAGTAGAGATGATCCTTTCCGCCTTGTCCCAGTTTCGCGTTTAGACACATAATTGACGCGGAGCAAGATGTTCTAGCGAAAATTGCTCTACCTCACAAACGGGGTGGCAAATGATGTCGCGGCGGTGTCGATTTGCTCCAGTTCAGTACCGTTTACACACATACTTGCGCTGGAACAACTCGTTCCGTGTCAGCTGATCCGTGACAACTTTTGTAGTGAAAATGGCACATAAAACTGAAACAAAGTCTGTCCTGCTAGATACAATTTGTAATGCCTTTGAGTGTTCGTGAGTGAAAATGTTTTGAAAAGCGAGCAATGAATAAATCACAGCGTTACCGGCTTTAGATGCACTAATGAACTCATGACCGGGCACCGAGGCCGTGTGAGCGCATGCTAATTCAGTTTTTGCTGACAGAAAGCTGTTGTGAAACAACTACTCGATTTTATATGCTATGGTCACATGTTAGGGTAATCTTTATTTAGAAATACAAATACATTATTCAAATCATTGTTACTGTACAACCATTGCCCTGACGGTCTGTGGAAGGAGAACCCGACTTCGCGCTAATTCACATAAATAATTAAGCGCACATTATTTCTTTGGCTCACTATTATAGTCTTTTCGTGACTGGAGGTTTAATTTCCAACTCAAGCTGGCTTGTGTTTGTGCCAGTCCCGGCGGCAGCGACGGACCTGATCGGGTTCCGAGCCACTGGTCGGTTTAACCAGTCAGTCCAGCCGCGACGGGCCAGATCGGTTTCCGAGCCACTGGCCGGGATAACCAGCGTTTTTTGTGTTTAGAACTCAAAAAACCACAAGTTTAAACAACGCAGATCTAGGTTCTCCTGTCTGTATTTCACAGAAGAATACTTCAAATTTATTTCCGAACAGACTCCAAACTCCTGCTACGGATATTGATAAATTGGCCAACTCGTTTTTATAAGAAATCAGTGTATTTTTAAAGGTTTTACATCGAAGTTTGATGATTGATTGGTGTTGAACAATGAATTCAAGCGCAAGCGATAAGCTGACACCAGTAACCCGTGTTGTGAACTGATGAACACACTGCGTGTGAAACCAATGACGTCATTGGATAATTTCCGTCTGCCGTCAGGTGTCAGGTAACGCAACCGAGTGTGCCGTCATCGAGTAGAACTATTCAATCTAAATTGATACAAAATATGTTGTTTTTGGGTGACATTCTCCTTTAAAGTTATCCTTACCATCTACCCAAACAATACGCTGTCTCACTAATGATTTCACTTGCTGAGTTATAGCAAAAACCCAATTTGACCACAGGCTTTGTCACTAGCCGCGTGACACTATTTGACATAGAGGTACATGTATGGCAATAGCGATCCAACATGGCCGTCAAGCAGGCGAGTTTTCACTGATTCAAATTTGTGTGACTGCTAAAAGTACACATGCAGATCTTTAATTAGAGGCATCTATGGTTAAGTTCATACTCGTTTAGTGAGGATAGAACCAATGTAGAAGAATGGCATCATGTGATCTCATCAACGTGCCTCCTATTTGAGAGCTCGCTCATCGGAAGACTATCCCACGTTCGAATCTGCTCCAGTGCATACATGTATGCTTTAAATTTTATTGTTTTTTTTTTAGTTTGAGCACAGCTTCAGAAATCGCTTCAGCGTTACATCTAGGCTCTCATTCATTCCCTTGCATAAATTCCCTAATAAAATCGAGCTCACAGGAGTAGGGGACAACTTTGTGCAAAGCTCGATTGTCTTCCAGTAAGTGTATTCGGAGCCTAGGTCTCCCAAACGGGCGTCTAGAGCTCACTCCACTGAGCCACACTGTGCGCAACCTCACACTGACCTCGTATCAAGTGAAAATAACACAAAGGGGCACGGAAGTAAATATTGGACTTGCAATATCACACCCGTCACGCCCATGTAACAAGACCTGCCCTCTAGAGCTTCTGACAGCAGCACAAAACTTTAAACCATATCAGCATTCCCAATTAACGGGGTCACACATTTCGTTACTTTCATTTGATGTAAGGTTTGCATGAGCAAATTGTTAATTGGGGGTAGTCTTCCGGTGAGCAGTTGAATTTGATACATATTGCTTAGATCAGATAATGGCGTTCGTGTATACAGGTTGTATCCTGGATGCCTCTTGTTAGCGACAGTGGCGAATCTAGGATATCATAAGGGGGGGGGGGGCAACATTTTGTCTCTATACAGTACAATAGCGTAAGGCATGATTGTGGAGCTGCATAGCACTGACTGGAGGAGGCCGGGAGGTGGGCTCATCCCCTACCGTCCAGGAGAAAATTATAGTTTTGCCTCTAGAAAGAAGCACTTTCCTTGATTTCTGAAGTATTATCAAAGAAAACAAACACTGAAAAGGTGTAAATTAGAAAAACTGTAAATACCTCGGAATTGAACTCACGACCTGCCTACCACACTGCACGGACCCTGCCACACTGCACGGACCCTTCCACAGCCCACTTCGCCACCACGCTTTCAATTTTATTTCCTTGCTAGGAGACATATTTGTTTATGGTCCACATCGTTTGCGCTCCAACTTGCTTCTTTCCATAATGCTTATTACACACTTTATATTTTGTGCAGCCAGTTCGTAGCAAAAGTTGTTGTGTTTAAAATAGTCTTCACAGTGGCGGATCTAGGATATCATAAGGGGTGTCAGAATATAGACTGACACTGTTTTTAGTTGTATTGTTTTGTTTTGTTGTTTTGTTTGATTGACATAACCCCTGAGTGAAGTACAGTGATGATGTAATTTGTTTACCGTCTGCACACTAGTATGGAACTTTCTAAAAGACTGAGTTCAGTACAGTGATGTAATTTGTTTACTGCAGTATAGCGTGGAGCTTTCTAGAAGATTCTAGCATGTCAGTAATTAATGCAGTCTGGAATATTCTAGAGACTTAGTGTACGTCTGTAGAATGATTGGGTGGATTCGAGAAAGTTCTGGCATGTGCTTGAATTGATGAAAAGTTCTAGAACATTGCATTAGTCTATAAATACCCAAGCACGGGTTTGTATGAGTCAGTTAAAAAGAACAGAGCCAAGCAGTTCAAGAGTTCAGCAGTTGGAGTTATAGTTGAGTTACACTAAAGAGAATTAGCAGTTACAGCGAGAGTCATTTACGAGCCAGCTATAAAGGCAGCGGGTTATTGAATCAACGAGTGTAACGGTTTCTGAAGGTGTCTCAGAGGTTCAACACAAGTCAAGGCTTCGTAGCACTGGCTGGAGCATAGGACAGACATTACGTCGGACGTTTTGTTTAAGTAGGCTTGTGAACGTACGGTCGAGATTAATAAAGGTTTAACTAGAACAAGTCTTCAGTCTATCGTCACACCGAAAGCTGCATGTTTTTGCACCGCTTGGTGACCATGTGCGCCCACCCACACACGCGGACGTGACAAGGGTGATGCCTAACACTTTTTTTTCTCTGGCAATCGCGCAAAGCTCGGTTGGATGCACGCATTCAGGCAAAAATCTAGGGAGGCTCGAATGCCTGGCAGTGGGGACGTTCTACCGAAAAATATGCGGAGGATTAAAGAAACAAAAAAACCGGAAAACGATTGTGCCGGTGTACTAGGCCGGACAGTTGCGACCAGCGCCATCTTGAGGCTGAGACGAGACTGACATGTCAAGTGATCGTCATTTCGCGAGGAGTGGCCCTTAAACCTTTGCTCTGATATTTTTTTTAATTCCAGGGGATTCGAAAGAAGAAAAAAAGATTGCGTTGTCTCACATCGAGAATAAATGGGGTTTCCGGTAAGCAGACGACAGCAGAAGTTCACCGACACAGTCTCAAGCAATCTTCTTTCCATCTCCCATAAGAACTCGATCCGTTCCATTTGGAAGCTCGGAAATACCAGATGGATGAATTGAAATTCGAGCGGTCAAGAGTTACGTCCTACAAAAATTAACAGATGCTTAAAAACGTGTTTAAGAATAAAGTTTAACTAGGCTACATCAATAAGCAACATCATTGTTACTGTAACGAGATATCTAACCAATTTTTGGCTAATTAACAGATGTTTACAACGTCCAATCTAGCTCTCAAAAAGAAAATCGTCAGGCAGTAGGCCTAGCTCCGACCTGTTCATCATATGAGCATGTCCGGGGAGATAACTTCATCTTTCGCGTGTAACGAGATAAATTTCGTTGTCTTACTCTCTGCGTAAAAAAATTGATGCTGTATTTTGTTTTTTCTTTGATGAATGATCTTTCACTATAGCCACTGAAGTGTAAGTTTCCTAAAGCAGGAGTCACGCTTGCTAGATTTGCACACTTTTTAAGATGTTTTCAAGCTTAATTCAAGCTCTTGAAAAGGAGACGGGGTATCGCGTTCTTAAACAGCACGTTATATATCTGTGTGTCTTATAATCGTGAATCCTTTCAAATGCTAGAGGGTCACAAATTAATCCGGTTCTTCAGAAATAACATGTACTGTAATCGTTAAAACATCATGTATGTCTGCTCTGCCGCTGAGACTTGGTGATGTTACAAAGTGTGACAATGAACATGATTCCGCAAATATAACTACGATTGAAAGCGAAGACTTTGTACTTATTTTGTTTATTCTGGGGTTTGCCATCAAAAGTGTATCCACATACACCCATTTCGCCACTGTCCCGCTTCATGAAACGTTTTCTGTTAGATCAACTTCCACTCAAAATGTCTTAGCCAGGTGTCCTGAAATTTCTTCTAAAGCCAAACTTACCGAAATCGGTAAAGCTACATGTAAGACTGAAAGTTAGCATTCTACGAAGTAGGCTTAAGATTGGACTTTGGGTCTAAATGGCCAAAATTCAATACTCTCATCACTTTAAATAACTGAGGAATCATTTTCGTCGATAGTTTCATCATCTAAAGTTGCTATAAACAATGCCAAATTTAGCATTGCTTGCTTTCGATTGGTTAGTACCGGCAAAGCGGCATTGACTCGTAGAGACATAGCAGTGGACCTTACCCGGTACACATGTGACATGATATTTTTCCAGCCATTCCAAGACCTCATGTGAACAAATTCACAATCCTTACCTCGTTTTGAGTTTTTAGACCAAGATTGTCCTTGAAACCGTCTTTCACTACACCGGCACAATTAGTTTTGTGAATTCGCTACATGTGGTGAAACCGTAGTTTGTATGCTCAATTGTGTCAAAACTAGACTTAATTTCTGTTCAAGTTAAGACCGAAGACAAAAAACATACTTAGCGTTGGTGGAACATTTTTCCTGAATTTTCTTCTTCGGTCATAACTTAATTTTTGGGGTTTGCTTCTTTAAAACTGACTTTAGGCTTAAGGCCTAAGTTAAGACCAAAATTTGGACTAAATTAAGACCAAAGGCGAAAATTAAAAAAGAAACTGTTTCATGAACGCAAAGTCCAATTTTAGTCTTTGGTCTTAACTTAAATTGAAATTAAGTCAGTTTTCGATGCAGGTGAGCATACAAACTACGCTTTCGCCTCCTGTCGAAAATTCACAAGAATGTAAGGGCAGTCTGTGAAATACGGTTTCAAGAATAATGTTGGACTTGAAACAGTTCAAAAAGAGAATTTATTTACATTTTGAATACAATTGGGATCTCGTTTGTCTTAGACGACCCTGATATGGCCAAACACCAATAGGTACGGTCTTTGGTACACGTATGTCTAGAAAATATCATTTCAAATGTGCTGGTAAGTCGCCCTGCACTGTCAGTATACTGACTTTGCCGGTTCTCGAATCGAAAGTAGATTTTCAATTCGAAATAATTTAGGGCATTAAATTGGGTATAACGTCAACAAAAACTTTTCCTCGAAACCCTACACTGATAATAGTCCTAACCTTTAGTCATTTAGACAATACGTCCAACCTCCTGTATTAGTTCAAATTCAAGCGTAAGGAAGGACAAGCAGTGTTTTCACAAGCCCAGAAATACGCAGTAGATTAATTTAAGGAACTTAGTTGAGTTCCTATCCGGGGCTGTTTCATGCAGCCGGGTACCACTGAACTCCCCGGGTGCGTAGGCCTACAATAGGTCTAACCGCTGTCAGACCACAACAAAATTTTTAATTTGTGAAAAATTCCAGTGGTAAATTGCCCCTGCTGCTACCTGGATCAGAACATGTTCAATTCCTGTAAACAAATGAAACTGTGATATGCATTTCTATTTTTATTAGGTTCAATTCGCATCACATTAGTTGCAGACACAGTGCGCGCCATCACTAAACATCTGGGCTGGGTTACACAAGAGTTCAAAATTTTCCGATGGATAAGTGTGATTGCTGCATGTCGTCAGGTTTATTGTTCAACAATAACAACGTGACGTGTGATAATGCGACGTTATTGCTGCTATACGGCGTATAACTTTTATGCCCTGATTAATCTCGCGTCGCACTCACAAGGTTTTCTTATTTTAGCATTTTTATCTCGAGCCACACTCACGTCGAGCTTACAAATTAGGTTTAGAACAACTAATCTCAGCCTGTGGATAAAGGTTTCGGGTATTACTTTCAATTCCGGGGGATTGTACAATGAAAAAAGTCATGTTTAGATTCCTTAAAGAATGTCGATGCAGGAAAGCTGAAGTTCGGAAGTGGAATTGTCTGATTGGCAGTTAGATTGGGATGGTCACGCGTTTGTATCTCATAGTTCCAAACATAACAGGAGATTTGGTATACTTTGGTCAGGTGTCATAGATTTTCTCTCACTTCTTTACACTTCACACTCAAAGTTGAGTATTCCGAAGGAGTTTTTATTTATTCGCTTACATACAGACCTTCACTTACTCACTAGCAAGACCGAGCTCAGGGCAGTAGGAGACACCTTTGTGCAATGCTCGATTGTCGGCCAGTAAAGCCGGGATTTTAACTCGCTTCCCAAACGGGAGTTCAGAGCTCAAACCCAGCCTCACCCTCTCCTAGGTGCAAACCCTATTGGTGATCCAGGATCCGAAGTAGAAACGTTTGTAATGCGAATGTAGAGAACACCACATGTATCCGTCATAAGATTTTTGAAGACCCATTACATTGTTGAATATTGACTCCAAACTTTTACTGAAGTATACACATTTCGCTTGAATAAGCTTATGTAACGAAATGTTGTTAAAGGATAATTTAATGGTTGTAATATAAGAATAATAGATCGTAGTCACCATACAATAACTGTTTTATCGTCCATTTGTGAGCTGACAAGCAGATGCTGATGTCCATTTTTCAGTGGTAGAAAAGTTTAAAGACGAAAAGTAAAAGATTTGACAAAAGCTTTCGAACTTATCATGAGGACCTCGATAAGCTGAAGAAAATACCCTATGCTTAAAAATGAATAGCAAATGATGGTCGTGATGTCTGAAACCATAACATAAATATTTTACACAAAAGGTAAAATGTGAAACTCGATGCAATAATGTTGCAATAACACCAACACCTTTGAATAGGATCAGGTCCCCGGTGTTAAAGACACTGGCACTGAAAATCTGCGGACGCCTCGGCCACGACGCTAAGTTATCGGAACTATGAAGCCTGTGGACCCGGGGAATGAAAACTGTGGGAGTACGACAATACTCGGATATTCCGGCTCATCAGTTCAGGAACTTCTCCTGAACATCGCCATGTTTTCCTTGTAACTAAATGTGCTATCGCTTGCTAGAAAACTCTTCATTATTTGGTTTTATTAATAATATCTCGTGATTCGTGTGTGTGTTTAGTGTATTTATAGTTTGTAGTTAGTGGTAGTTGAATTTTTTTGGAATGTTACACGTACATATTATGTTAAAATAGCATTGGTGTTTAGTTCCTTACGTAGGGCGGTCGAACCTAGGAACCAATATGCGTCGAACCAATTTTTTCCGTTTTGATTTTTTCTCCTTTTAAAAAAGTGCTTTGCTATCATCGGAAAGGTAGTGCATTCTACTCAGTAAAAAACGAAAAAGTATCAAAATCGGGGCAAGCACTGTAAAGTTATTGCAATTTTTGTGGCGAAATTTAGGTCACTTTGCTTGGATCGTGTTGGCCATATTGGAGGACAGCGGTAAAAGTTACGAGTTTAAAACTTTGTGTAAATTGTTTTCGCCAACAATTTACGGTGAATTTTAGTGAGACATACCTTTACTAACTATTCTGCACGATTCAACAGTGTTCACCAAATTTCAGCCTCGCAGTTGTTACTCATTAAGTGATACATGTGCTAACAATTCCCGTTGGACTTGTCTCATGTCTGGCGGCACCGACAACATGGCGTCTTTTGTTGAACTGGAAGGCATGTTCAACCTGTTACTTTGTAATTTGTGAAGATTTAACGTTGATACATTTTGACAAACGTTGCTACAAAAAAGGAACTTTGTTCAATTTTCGTGATTTTTGGTGCAAAATATAAGATAATTCGAATTATTTTACTGTGAATTTCCCATTCAGGTGATCTTACACTAAGCTAAAACAATAGTTGAAATAATTTTGAAAGGTTTTTTGTTTGACTATCAACTGCTGTTCAAGGCTTGATTAGGTGTCACAAAATGATTCATATTTTTCTAAATTTTAAGTCTCAATTGCTTTCAAGTCATGTTTTGTAACTTATTGCTTCTTAACTCAGGTTATCAAGTCAACATTATGAATAATCTTAATTTTGAGAAATAAGCTATGTTGGATTGTGAAGCTTCAAGCCTCCAATTCTTGTTCCGTGCAACTTCATATTTTTTAATCATGCTTGTCAAATTCTGGTGTAAGGAAACACTATTCGGTCACCATGGTAATAGTTACATGTATGTCCACTTTCACATCGTGGAAACGTTTGCTGTTGAATAGTGTTCGTAATGCTAAATGTTGCAAAGTATTGTGTATTTTAAGTTACTTATTATGTTCAAAGGTTGAATCATTTTTTCTTAATTAATAAAAAATGATAAGATTTTGCATTGGACTTGTCATACTGATGTGCTCCAACGAGCCCCCTATTTGGAGAAATGGAAAAAGGTCTGACTCAGTCAGAGAAGCACGAACTCCGACGAATGTAGAAAACGAGACGATAGTCCACTAGAAGACAGGAAGTACCAAAATTTAGCATCTGCAATTCATAACTTTGAACATACCCAGTGAATCTTATAGTAAAAGATAGATATTCCCAAAAATTCCAGCCCAGTGGCGGACTTAGAGGGGGGCCAAGGGGCCATGACCCCCCTAAAATTCTCCCAGATTACATTTGGCAGTTTGGGGGTGCGAATGTCTAAAGAGAAATTCCTGGCTAATCCTGTGTCCTGCCCCCCCCCTTTACTCAAAATCCTGGATCCGCCCCTGCAGCCCCCATTTTTTACGCTTGGTGCGCTCATACAAAGTCTGGGAAAATCTCTGTTGGAAACCAACAACTTTGCACAGTTAGCCAGAAGTACCCAAGTTCTGAATAAACCTCGTTTGAGCGAGCGCTGTGGCCAGCGACCAGGTAGGCTTAAGGGTAACCTTGGCCCAAAGCTGTATGGGCCTACAAACAAGCTAGCTGTATTTTGACGGTAGTCTTCATACTGGTAGCTGGCACTGAGGCCAGCTAAGTGCTGCCGCGGCAGTGTGACACAGGATTAACCAGCGCGTAATTTTATGCGAGTGTCTGAAACTACCTTTGAATATACATGTATATAGCATTTATGATTTGAACATTTTACTTCGACAAAACAGCTTGCAACCGCATGCCTTTACCGTTCGTCAGTGTCTTGTCTCGATCCGCACCGAGTCCAATAGGCTGCGGTCCCGAGTCCGGTAAATAATTTCTGTCAAAATTTATGCGACACATTTCTTCAGCAAATTCGATAAAATTGTCTGTATTTTGATTTTATCAAAATTAAGGCGCGCTGTCCATTATTTTATCCCCGTTTGCAGGCTAGTAACAGGCACTCGTCCATTCACACTGACGGCGTTTTCTTAGCCTGGGTTCCTGAATGAATTGTACTTCCGGGTTCGCGGCAAGTACAAAATGGCGATTGTTCTGCGGGTGCGAATCTTGAGTGGCGCGTTAATTTAAACTTTTTTCGAGTACGTATCGTGTATTAGTTATGGGATAGGTACTTCTTGGATCCTTAGAACATCCTCTAACCATGTAATAAGGGTTAACAACGTGTGAGACCAGGACTTTAAAGTCGAATTATCTGTACGATGTCATAGATTTCAGGATATTTCGAACAAAATCAGTGAAGATTTGCCGATATTTTTATTCTGCCGTCTGCTAAATTCCGCCAAATGAACAGTAGGTCACATCTGATTGTATTCTCTAAGTAAAGTAGGTTGAGTTGATAGCACTGTTTATACTTTTCTAATCTTCGAGTGAAATATTTTGATTGAAAAAATCAGGTTCGTAGCTCGGGCACATACTAATCTTATCCTAGGCAAGTAGTTACGGTAGTTCCGGTAGGTCTAGGGCTGTCACCAAAAGTCAAATCAACGCATGGAATAGGCCGTAATTCAATGCACCATAAAGACAAACCTGATGACGAACTTTATATTTTTTGTAGTTTCATTGCGTAAAGGTAGTTTGCATTTAATTTTAAACGTATCATGCTCACTAAGCTGTGGTATCGTAACAAAAGATGGCAAGTCTGGTGTAGTGGCAAAAAGTGGCCATTTACAAAAATAACTAGAATTGTAGTTAAAGCTTCATAAATCCAAGTATCGTGTTTGAACAACTACAAAATGAGCTCTCCTTAATTCTACAGGCGTAGTGCATACCAATTGTCAATACATGTATATGATAACTGTGGTTTTCCATTAACTGATGATCGCTTGCCCGCAATATTGGTTTTGTTTTTTATTTTTTCTAAAAGTATCATGCGTTATCGCAAAGGTCATTAAACGTACTTGAGGCAGGTTTCACATGTTGTCACGTGACTCCTACAGAAAAATCTTAATTAAGTCATTGGGGACCTTTATTCCAGCATGTGTCTTCAAAGGACCTTAATCTTATTTTACAGCATTTTTGTGGACCTCTGTCATTTGTTACCATCTAGCCGTGGATTTATCTAATTGAACATGAGAGAAAAATGCGATGAGCCACCACTGTCGAATACATCTTCAACTCCTCAACAATGCAAGCAGATGACCTGGTTCGTGTAGAAAGCATTTTTTATCGACAGTTTACAAGAAGAAACGTAACCCTGCATTCAGCATAATACCTAATACGTAACACTACTTTCGCCGCAGTTGGGGTCATATTTACTTTTCATGTTTCGAACCTAGTTTTCCAAAAAAAGCTTATACCCTTTCGTCAGACAACTCTTTGGTGCATTGACTTGTTCTCTGATGTATTTTTCTACGTCTCTGTGGTTCATTACCAACACAGTTTTAAGATTTAATATCCAGGTTGTTTAGGTGGCACTGAACAGTTAGACTGCGGCCGTGGCCAGTTTGCACTCCCAAAAATATTAAAATCTAGGGGTAGGCCAGGCTTGGGGGCATTTTTAGTTAGGTGTTGTATGTAAGTCAAGTGAATTTGGTTTGTTTGTATTTGTGAACATGCTGAAAATCAAAAAGGGCACTTTCTCGGCTGTAGCTGCACTCTTCTTCAAAATGGTGGCCCCCTCTTGCAGTTGTGCATTGCTGTGTAGCAACTGAAAAATTGGCCGCGATTTCAGGTAGCCCTCAAACAAGCCACATTTGCAAATAAAAACTAGTTGGTTGACAGTACTTTTGGACCACATTTTTGAATTTGGTAGGAAATTTGCTTTCGGAGTCTAATGTTGACTTTAGTCGACTGTCTGCAGGGAAGTGGTGATCATGCGCTCAGCTGGCCTTCACCTGTTTTTTCTTTCGCAATTAAGAGAATCGATTCGGCAAGTTTGAAAGCCAAAAACGAAAACAACAGCGCGACCAAATCAAACTGAAGACCTATCAACCTTACAAATGTCGTTCCTGGCAGAGTGCAATCGACTCGTCAGTCTGCTCTTCAGTAAATGGCAGATCCAAGCTTTTTGGGGAAAGGGCCAGGAAACGACGAATATGTAATTTCATCGGTAAATACAGTTTCAAAGGCAAACTGTTACTAAAATAGTATCTCAAAGCTACATTTAGTTTATTGTAAACGACTATACAGCAGAAAGCAAATAACAGAAATGAAAAATTATGACCATTCACGTCAACGTTCTATCTCCCTAAGTTTAGAGAAAGGGGGCCATTGGTAGCCGTTCGTGGAACAATTTCCTTGACAAGGATAGCACGCTCACAATCTGCTATTTCAGATCATGTTCTTACTTCAGTTTCTGTTTTTAACTACGAGACTTGAGCCAGCGCAGAATCGCGTGTAGCTCAGTCTTATTCGAAAGTCATACAGTGACTCAATATGCGTAAAAAGCGCAGATAACCTTTTGCCACAGGTCGTGTGTCGAGGGTGTTGTGGATCGTGGTGGTGGGGGTTGTGGGTCGACGGGGTCGTGGGGTTTGGGTGTCGAGGGGTTTTAGAACAATACCCTGGAATGGCTGGAAAATATCGTATTACATGTAAAGGTAAGCCCCACTGCCTTGTCTCAACGAGTCGCGTTGCCGGTACTAACCTATCGGAAGCAAACGATCTCCAGTTTGATAGTGTTTATAGCGACATTAGATTATGAAAATATCAACGAAATTTTTTCCTCAGCAGTTTAAGGTGCTGAGAGTGATAAATGTTGGTCATTCAGACCAAAAGTTCAATCTTGAGTCTACTCCGTAGCCATGGTAACTTTCGGTCTCAGCTTAGATCGATTTCGGTCTTAATTTTGGTTTTAAAAGAAATTTCATGAAACGTTGCTGAGAGATTTTGGTTTAATGTTAGTCTGATTTCGGTCTAAATTACGGAAGAAAAGTTTCTTGAAACGGGACACTGGTGACGTGGACGTATGTGGATACATTTTTTATGGTTTGCCTTCGGGTAAGACCCCAGAGTAGACAAAACAATTACAAAGTCATTGCCTTCCATTGTAGTTATATTTGCGGAATCATATTGAGGTCACACTTAATAACACAACCGAGTATTAGCTGCAGACAAACATGATAATTTAACGATTACAGTACATATTATTTCTGAAGTGTCGGATTAATTTATGACCCGATAGGCCTTAAAAGGATTCGTCATTATAAGTCACACAAGTAAACTATTTCTATATAACGAGCTGTTCCAAAGCGAGATAACTTGTCTTCTTTTCAAGAGTTTGAAACAAGTTTGAAACTTCTTAGAAAATGTGCAAATCTAGCAAGCGTGACTCCCGCATAGGGAAAATTACATGCTAGTGACTATGGTGAAAGACCACCCATCAAAAATGAATGAATAACTGCAGTATCCATTTTTGACACAGAGTGTATGACATCGAATAATATCTGGATACACACGAAAAGGGAAGTATGATCATATGACGAACAAGTCAGAGCTACGCCTACGGCCTGATGATGTTCTTTCTGAGCGCTAGATGGAAAAGTCGTTGTAAACAACTGTTAATTAGCCAAAGCCGTGTTCAATATCTCGATACAGTTACTCCGAAACTGCTTATTGATATAGCTTAAAGCTAAACTTTATTTGTAAACGTATGTGTTACAGATCTGGGACTCAGTTCCATTCCTTAAATTCGTACGCATCTGTTAATTTTTGTGTTATTAAAGGTTTGACCGATCGGATTTCAATTCATACAACTAGTATTTACGAGCTCCCAAATGGAATGGATCGAGATTTTATGGGCGAGGGAAAGAGGGTTGCTTGGGACTGGCACAGTTAGCTTCTACTGGTGTCTGCTTACTTGCGACCCCATTTTCTCTCGCCGTGAAACAAGGCCTTCTCTTTTTTTTCTTTCGTATCCCCTGGAATTATAAACAGATATCAGGGCATAGAGTTAAGGACGACTCTTCGTGAGATGCTAATTACTTTACATGTTTCTTCTTTGAAGCCGAATGGATGTAGGTGACCGTGAATGAACGAAATCAAATCAAAACTTTTGAGCGCCTAGAACCCGTATAGGCCTAAGAGACAAAACGGGATATGTACTAATCAACTGCACTTGTTTTGGATCGAGTGTCATCGCACTCAGACACATAGGTAAGACAAACTGACACACGCACGTGAGCATGCACGCGCGAACGAACGCACACACACACACACACACACACACACACACACACCGCCACACACACATGTACTTACAGCACTGACAAATGAATGGGTAAGTGTCGTCGAAAATATTTCTAATGTTCTCAGACGTAACTGTACGGTCGTTGTTTATCTTGAACCGAATTCCACCATACATCATGTACCACGTGTCCACTTGCCTGAAAAGGACCATTTGGGGCCATCAGTAAAGTTCCCGCTTAGTTTAATGCGCCACACAGCTGCTCGACGTGACACAGTAATGTGAGGTATGCATGAGCATCCAAAATGGCCTCCGAGCAGGTAAGTTTTCACTGACAAAAGGAAGTGCATTTACTAAAAATACAATTCAGATCGTTAGTGAGAGGTATCCATTCCAATTAGATGTTCGTTGTCACAGGCGTTCTCAGCTTCTGATCGCCCCCAAAACACTATATACAATACTGCAAGGTATGACACTCGGGACAAGGAATCCCACTGGTGTTTCACTTCAGCCATCCATATCAAACACAAAATTCAATACATTTACACAAAACACAGTTTAAACAATTAGCAATTATTCTTTCTTCTAATACCATTCACGGTGTCCTGCTCAAGCGAGTTTGCAACAAAGTCGCAGTGGCGGATCTAGGATATCACAAGGGGGGGGGCCCAACATTTTGTCCGGCTGGAAGCATTTGCGCAAACTGAACCACAATTGTAGATGCGCATAGCACCGAATGGGGGGAGGTCGAGGAAATTTTTCTGTTTTTACCTCTAAAAATCAAGCATTTTCATTGATTCCTGAAGTATTATCCAAGAAAAAAAAAAACACGGAGAACGTGTCAACCAGGAAAAAAATGCAGGTTTCAAAGACTCGAACTCACGACCTGGCAATTAGAGCGCACGTACGCTACCACTACACCACCGCGATTTAACTACAACTGACATACTAAAAGACTTACTTGTTTCTGGGCCACAGCGTTTGCGCGCGAAACCTACTTCTTTTTGTAATGCTTATTACACTTTTATATTTTGTGCCATCAATTCTTAACAAATTTGTCATATTTGAAATAGT
Organism: Phoronis australis; assembly: GCA_002633005.1. Classification (NCBI taxonomy): domain Eukaryota; kingdom Metazoa; phylum Phoronida; family Phoronidae; genus Phoronis; species Phoronis australis. The sequence continues at coordinate 37,405 of NMRA01000230.1, read as the reverse complement.
CTTCAAATGCCCAAAAGACCAAATCCATTTTTCGTATTGGCAATAATGACGGGATTGCTTTGGAAACCGTCTTAAGTCAAGATAAGGTTTGACAAAGAGAGTATTGCGAGTTTCTGAGTGATTCACTAAGGCTTCGATTAAAATTCACATCTTACCAGCAGCTTNTAATTAATAAACTCACCATTTCCCTACGCTCTTACTGTTTTATTTTTTTTTGCGGCAGCCAAGGGTGGGGGGGGCCCGGGCCCCCTGGGCCCCCCCTAAATCCGCCTATGCGTCGCATTCAAAGCACAAAAATGTTCCCAAAAAGCCCACGCGCACTTCCTCCTTTGACTGCTCGAGGTCAAGGACGGTACGGAATTATCCTATGTGTTACAGATAGACGGCAAATTGCCTGTTCATCACGGAAGGTTACAAAATCGTCTGGCTAAGTGTAGAGTTACCGATGTCGTGACTTTCCGTAACTCCTCGGATAATTCTGAGTTTTGTGTTTGATATGGACGGCTGAAGTGAAGCACCCGTAGAATTCCTTGTACCTTTTATCAGAAGCGGGAGACGCCTGTGATCTAGGCAATGTGTTTCAAATTCAACAGCTCACCGAACGGCTACCCCGATGACCAATTTGTATCAAGAGAAAGTAGCCTAACAACGTGCAAGACTTTGTAAATTGGGGAAACTGATTGGTTGAAAGTTTTGTGCTGCTAGTAGAAGCTCCAGAGGTGCAGATTTTATTATGTGGGCGTGATGTGATATTGCAAATCCAACATTTACTTTCGTACCCCTCTGTGTTATTTTCACTCGATACGAGGCCAGTGCGAGCTTGCGCATTGGAGCAGACTTGTACGTGGGATAGTCTTATAAGTGAGCTGTGAAATAGGAGGCACGCTGCTTAGATCAGACGACGTCATTCTTATATATTGGACCTATCCTCACCAAGCAAACGTGAACTTAACAAAGACGCCTCTGATTAACGATCCGAAGTGTGTTTTTAACAGTTGCAAAAGTTTTAATCAGTGAAAACTAGACTGCTTGGCGGCTATGTTGGATCGCTCTCGCCATACCTATCAAATGGTGTCATGCCAAGCTTCCTGTGGTGCTAGGTAAAGGAACTAAACAAAAATAATGACAAATTTTAACTACGAACACTTTATCTTGACTCTGGGCGCTTCATTATAATGCATCCGACATCTACTTTATTAGTCAATTATATTGCTTTAAATAGTCTCGATTTAAGATTGATTATCACCACTCACAGTCCGATGTTTGTAAGATGATACGGTAAGCCAACAAATAAATCCGCAGCCGATTTCCCATTTACGCTATCAATGCACTCAACCGTGGCATCCTCGTAGGTCATCATCCCAGCATGGACTTTAACGACATTCCAAGAATCAACTTCCGTGTATCCGGAACCTAAAATGATATCAAAGCACAAGAAAACATGTGGAGAAGTACTTTGGGTTGATCTTCATGCAGTTCAGTAGTCAAATATTACATCCTGGCACGAGCAGTGCAAAAATGGCCAGAGTTGCTAATTTTGGCAACTGAATGAAGGACGACAAGAAAAATACTAATTGTTTTCGCTTCAGCCCAGCTTCCCCACACCATATTCCTGGTCTGGACGCCGTTCAGTACTTCCATTCCCAAATTGCGAAAATATTGAAAACGCAAGATTTCCCTTGCCGCGCGCCAACTCAGGTGACCCCGATACCTAAACATTCGCGTATCGAAAATTGTTGAAAGATCGCCAATTGCGGATAACGTGTCTACTTATCCTAACCCCCTGTTGCGGGGGAACCGTTGAATAATGACGAGACAGGTTTTTACGGACGTGAGGTAATTTTTTATGGGCTGAAAATTCTTCACATTAAATTTAGACCTTGTGAAAAAACTAACTGGTGTCATTTTTCACGAGGTCATTATTTAACGCTACATCGGGTCGGTTGGGTATATTTCCACTCGGTTTCGAGTGGGAAATTCTGTATTTTGGGTACACTATAGCTCGGTTGCGCAATTCAGTCGTACAGGTTTGATATTTTGGTTACTATACACTCTACTTTTTGCGCAAGTTTTGAGTCGCAAAGCAAAGAGCTCGTAAGCGAGCAGTGCAAATCTACAAAATTTCCAATATCAACTTCGACATAAGTACAGATTTTGCAGAGAGTTGTTTGTATTTATACAAAAGAAAACATCTGATTTTGTAATACATATTAAAAAATTAGTTTTTAAAGCATAATATATTTCGATAGAGAACATTATTCATGTACATGTACTGATTTTGAAGGCTAACGAGAAAGTTCGGGGATGTTATTTTTCAGTACGAGTAAAAATATATATGATTGTCATTAATGCCAAATATTTACTTAATTATAATTAACAAACAGCACCATCATTGGATAACAGCTTATGCTGGTCAGTAACTATCTTTTTAATTGAACTTATATGGCCTCAATCACCAAGACTGATGTGGAAACAACGCATAGTCGCTTGGCTTAAACTGTGGTGGCAGAACATAAAAACCTAGTTGCAGCACCATTAAGCTCCATGGCCGAACCAAAAAATCCATGACTCAAGGGCAGGACCAAAAAATTAACTCTCTGGCTGCAGGCATCACACTGCGAGCCACCGTATTTTCTGATTGATGCCGTAGGGCTCCCAGTGTTTTCCGCCATTTTATCCTGTGTAACACTCTCCAATATGGCGTCATATTGACAACGCGAGCTTCATTATTTACTACGTACATGTAAGCCAACACTGCGTGTATTATCTTACTCATATGGAGTACATGTACATTTGCCTGCGCGAAAGTAGTTCACTTCTATCATTTTGCGCGGTAGACGGCGCTTTTGTAAACATGGTGGTTCGCGATTTCTGGTTCAGGCAATAGGCCTATCGCGTTTTTGAATCAATGTAAATGTTACTGAACAACTGTTGTGAACTGTTGAAGATTATCAATAATCCAACCCTTTCCTGTCAAACGTGTCTAAAGACTCAACTGAGCAACTTGATCGGAAACTGTTGTTTAAAATCAGTACATCTTTGGATGATCTTTGCAAAACTTCAGAAAAAGTGTTCTTAGACTTCCCATGAGGGACCTGGATGAGAAGCTGCTTCTTTGGAAATTTTTGAAAGGAGTGGAAAATCGTCCTTATGGGCTACGACTTCTGTGTGTCATTCACTTCATATTGCTGTGACTAAGAATGACTTCACTGTAGCCATAATGTATGGGATACATGATGTTTGCCAAAAATCCTCATCATGCTGGCAATGGTGAACATATTTCAGATGGATCACATTTATAGCTTATAATTCTTTTTAAGGTATATTTTTAGCAAAGGTGACATAGTTGATGATAGCAATTAGATAGGTGATATATTAAATTAAAAATTCTCCAGATTGAGACAGCTCCTAAATTCAGAACACAGGAATCACGGCTGAAATTTAATTTTTTCGTCCTGAAATTTGAGGCGTGAGTGATTTGTATATTTTCGTACTTTTCAAATTCCTAACGCTATGTTGTAGCATAGAATGTTGCAAGAATACTCCTGTAAGTTCATAAAAAGTGACCCTCATGACAAACATTTAATAAATTGTTACCATTCCCCTTGAATTTCTGACAGACAATTGTGTGAATTTCTAAAAATTGGGACAAGCTCCGACTTCGATCAAAATAATTATTCACTGTCCCAAACTAGAGAATTTTTGCATAATTAATTTTTGAAATTCAGTATGTAGTTAACTGTAAAACTGGTGGATGACTGTTCTTGTTTATAAGAGGATCTGTTTTAAGAAAAAAAGGTTGTAAAAGTGATGGCAATTTATTGTTTGCTTTTTTATCTTTTGTGATGGTGTGGTAGTTTACACCATCTTTAAAAATGTCAGTGACGAAATCATAAGTGACAACAGATATCAATAGTCCATTTCAGTTAATGACTCTGAAGCAGATAATAGTGGCAGTACTCGTGTGGTTAAGGAGATGTAAGCTCTGAGCATTTTTTTCACAAGAAATGTGTGTGTGTGTGTGTGTTTGTGTGTGTTTGTGTGTGTGTTTGTGTGTGTGTGTGTNCATGTGCATAGTGAGTTAGCCACTGAATGATCTCAGTGCTTAATATACTTAAAGGGGTTTTGATCAAAGAATAATATTTTAGTTGGTTAAACTGGTACATACCAAGGGAACTTGTGCCATGTGATAAAACGTTATTGTTTACATATGTTTTGGAAAAAATAAATGGTTTAAAGAGATAATGAAACGTTAGAATTGCGTCTTCAGCATCTAACGTCAATGTATAATACAGAATTACTTTTACATAAACATTTAAAATGTTATAGATTTTGGATTTCCTATATATAGTTAAGGTTAAGAATGCATGCCTACATCATGTTCTCTGCACTCTCGTTGCTTTGATAACACTATCACTGATGGTGTTACTCTATCAAAAATTAAAGGGCAATTTTGACAGTAAAATCACCCATGAAAATCTTATTTAAATGAATCAGAGGTGGATTTCCGACTCTGTCCCAATTTTTGTACTTCAGGGTGGCCTAAAAGGGCTGTTGGGTTCCTTTTTAATTTAGTGCATCTGCATTGAATAAATTTATGTTTTTGATTATTTCTGGCAGCTTTCCCAGATTTTCGTAAAACTTCTAGGCTCAGATTTGAAAATTCTGGGTATTAGAAAAGGCATAAAAATTGGTGCTGTGAAACCTGTTGTGATACAAATAGATGTTATTGAAAGATTTTTTGGCTGCATTAAACTCACCATTCTAACACAATGTGTCCTTTGTTGATTACCACAATTGCCACGTTGGAAGCTAATTCCTTGTTTTAGGAGATAATACCTTGTTTTGCAAGCGTCTCACACCATCACTTGTTGATGTCAGAGCCTCAGGGTTAGCATACATGTACACTACTTGATAATATCCTTTAATTGTATCACTAATTGGAACACATAGCCGGATTAAGGAGGGGCAGGGGCTGCCGCAAGCAAAATGAAACAGCAACAGCGCGAAGCGTGAGGAAATATAACTAGGACTGGTACTGGAGAAGTGGGGGGACTCAGACCCCAGATCGTGGCGGGCTCTCGTTCCCGTTTCTTTATTTTTTAAATTTCTTTTAGTCGATAGATTTTCGGAACAGAAGGTTCATGCTGCGGGCCCCCGCAACTTTCGGGATGCCTATACACACACAACCACGCTCTGCTGCCCAATTCCTCGAGGCAACGTGTTGGGGGCCCCCTTTCTGGTCCCTGATCCGCCACTGGAACAGTACTACAAAACGTCACCACTAGTTTCTTCATCATCAGTATCATCATCACTAATGTCTTGTAAAAATGTTGCTGTTCTGGTATTGTAATTAGTGCACGGCAAAGATCTACCAAAGTTTGGTGAACTACAGGGCTAATAAGCAAACAAACTGCAGTTCAGTGTGGGAACGTCAATAGCGCAATTAGTTGACTTGTCAACTGTGCTTCTTCTGCTAGTTTTATTCTAATCGCACAGTGAACCTTTTATGTTCACTTAGTGATAATTAAATCGTTTCAATGACGTTTTTCGTTTTAAAATTGCTTCAATTAATACTACAGGTACTCCAATATCGTCTGCATTCGTCGCGATTCTACTCGGGGATTCCTTTGACAGGGAATTCCCCGAGTATCCATGACAAGGGAGATAAGTTTTTACTTTGATACATAAACGAGTCGACAATTACGGAATTTCTCATCTACAAGGATTATAATTACCATTTTTAAGAACTTATGCCTAACTGCTACAAAACTCATTCAAAATACAACACTGACGAAACGATTTTCTGTTTATTTGACGCGGATACGAACTGATATGATCTCGCGAGATCCAGCCTCATCATCCGTTTTTCGCAGTATTTTGTAAATGTGATGTGCCATATGTGAAAGACTAGTAGCCAACCGAGTAGAGCGACGTCTTTCGTGAAAATGCGAGATTCGTGTATCTGAATGGCGCGCGCCCGGTCTATGTGATGTCTATGCTCCAGACGTCTCACCGCAAAGCGACGTCTGGTGAGAAAATACATGTAGGGCTGGAGCACCACACAATATGTAACCAGCTATTCATCTTTCGACCAGTGTCGGGCCAATCAGGAATAGATACGCATGTACATGTACATTGCCGGCCATAATGTTGATTTCAATAAAGGTAAATACTTACATTTTGCAGCTCCATGTACAACAAAATTTACCAACAACAACGAAAACGCGTACAGCAGCTTCAAGTTTGCCATCTTCAGTCAAGAGCTGTTCGGTGGTTTGCAAATGTGACTCGTTTGTACGGCGTTTTATACAAAGCGCTGCACCGCATAGGAAATTTAACTGATTGTTATTCTATGATAAACGGAAAGCCGGGAGAGAGCGGCCGTTGCGGATCGAGGGAAAAGGTTACTTGTAAGCAATAAAATAAGTAAATGAAAAAATTGATCAAGTACATAAAATCTAATCGTGGGGTTAACATTTTTTTGCAAAAAATCAACACCTTTCAGGATTTTGTCAATAAAACTCCTGCCACCGGACGGACGCTAAAGCCATTTACGGAAAGGGACAACTTTGAAATCCGAAACTTTATTTTCCAATAGAAAACTTATTTCTTGACACATGCCAGAAAAATAGATAAAATTAAGTATTTATAAATTCGTTGAATACCTGTTATTTCCTCGGTCGATACCTTTATTTATTATAAATTCAAGATTCTATAGAAAAAGTAAAATCAGTTGAAGACGTAATAGAAGTGGTTTACTTTATACACTGGTAGTTTGCACAAATGAATTCAGATTCTAGTAAATTTTGCACATCTAAAACTTTTACAAAATCGATACTGCGCGAATAATAGTTTATAACTTTTTCACTGATTAATTAGTGCAAACTTGATTCAAAACACGTCGATTTTCTCTGTTGAACACATTGGTGTACACTCTCTATCGTTATATTTTGACAAGTATTCTGAATGACAACAGAGATCAGGACAATTGCTAGATAAGTTAAGGTTATCTCCAACCTAATTCACAAAAATGGCCGTTTTTTACAATATTTCCCATGTGTCAAGTTAGATACCTTATCTCCATTCTCGGGGAACTTCAAATAATAAATATATACTGCGTAGTGAGAAAAAAAAGATTTAACAGAATCACCTTGGAAACTCACAACAGCGTGGATATTTGTTTACTACTTATCCGAGGCCAAAGGTTAAAAGGTTTTCAATCAAATAAAATCTCCCGCCAGGTACAGAACAGCTTCGTATACCCTCAGTCCTTTCATTCACAAAGTCGTCATAATATTGAGTAAACGAAGACAAAACGTAGTTTTGATCCTAAGGAGTTGTGCGTCTACATGCATACGACCGCTGGCGTTGAGAACGAATGCTAAAGTCGCTTCAAGCCTCTGTGGTCATGAACACAGCAAATTGTGAAAAGGGATAAATCCTCACCCTAATTCCTTCATTCAATTAATAAACTGACATTTCCATGTTTCAATTTCATGCTAACGACATGTTTTAACCACCGATTCGATTTTTGTTATCCATTTCTTACTTGGTTTCGTATCTTTGTCTTAACACGTGACGTGTACGGGCTATAGACCTAAATCACGCGGCGGACATTAAAATCCAAAGCGAGGCTCACTGCGATAAGGAGGCACTGAACAGTTCTCACAGGGATTTGCCTATCAGAACACACGTCAATGGACTCTTCACCCTTTCATCACTCTGTCAAAAACTGCATGCAAATAAAGAAAACTATTGAGTCATTTCACATCACAAACCCTACAGAAGAGCACAGAAACTTTGTACTCTCTTGCATTTTTGACCCTTTCACTCCCAGTGGAAACCAAGCTGAACTAAGGAAAATAAGGGAAAAATGCAAAATCGGCAATTTCACTCCAAAATCATGATCACCAATTCCCTGCAGACGCTCGACTAAAGCCAACATTAGATTCCGATAGCAAATTTCCTACCAATTTCAAAAATGTGGGCCAAAAGTACTGCCAACCAACTAGTTTTTTTTGCAAATCTGGCTTGTTTGAGGGCTACCTGAAATCGCGGCCAATTTTCAGTTGCTACACAGCAATGCACAACTGCAACAGGGGGCCACCAATTTGAAGAAGAGTGCAGCTACAGCCGAGAAAGTGCCCTTTTTGATTTTCAGCATGTTCACAAATACAAACAAACCAAATGCACTTGACTTACATACAATACCTAAATAAAAGTGCCCCCAAGCCTGGCCTACCCCTAGATTTTAATATTTTTGGGAGTGCAAACTGGCCGCGGCCGCAGTCTAACTGTTCAGTGCCACCTAAACAACCTGGATATTAAATCTTAAAACTGGTGTAATTTAATATGCTGGCTTTAGTTTGAAAGCAGTTCCCTGCTTGGAGCGAAGGTCATCATTATCTATGCATAGCAGGCCCCACTGGCTAATGCACCGTGAAGTTTCAATTAGATTGGTTCAGCTGATAAGGACTTAATGAGCCCCCAACAAACTTCTCAGACCAGGCCCGAAATGCGACCCGCCGAACTGGTTTGTTCTATATTCAGACCGAGTCGAGGTTGTGTAGACAAGGTCGAGGGGGTTGTGGGCCGTGGGTCGAGCGTATGGTGGGTCGAGGGAGTAGTGGGATGTAGGGGTCGAGGAGGTCAAGGAGTTTTAGAAAAATCCCATTCCAGGACGTTCTCACGTAAACGAAAATCACAATCGTTGCAGTAAACATATCCTCATTTTGAGTTTCTGGACCAACATTTCTTTGAAACCGTCTTTCACTACACCGGTACGCTTAGCTTAGTGAATTCGCAAGAGGTGGCGAAACCGTAGTTTGTAGGCTCAAGTTTGTCAAAATCCGACTTTTGTCCAAGTTACGACCGAAAACAAAAAACGGAATTACCGTTGATGAAACCGGTTTTCTGAAAGTTAGTCTTCGGTCATAACTTAATTTTTGCAGCTCTTTTCATGAAAATTGACTTTAGGCTTCAGACCAAAAATTTGTCAAAGTTAGGACCAAGATTCGGGCTAAATTCAAAACGAAGACAACAATTAAAAAAGACTGTTTCATGAACACAAAGTGGAATTTTGGTCTTCAGTGTAGGTGAGCATGCAAACTACGCTTTCGCCACCTGTTGCAAATTCACAAAAATAAGAGAGGCAGTTTGTGAAATACGGTTTCAAGAATAATGTTGGTCTTGAAGCAGTTCTCAATGGGAATCTATTTACACTTAGAGTACAGTTGGGATCTCGCTTGCTTTAGACGACCCTGGTATGGCCAAAGACGAATAGATACGGTCTCTGGTACACGTATGTCTGGAAAATACAGTATCATTTCAAATGTGCTGGTAACTCGTCCTGCACTGTCTATATGGGTGTATACGGCCTTTGCAAGTTCTCGAATCGAAAATAGACGATTTGCAATTTGAAATAATTTAGGGACATTAAATTGTGTAAAATATCAGCAAAATCTGTTCCTCGAAACTCTACGGTGATAACAGTCCTAACGTTTGGTCATTTAGACATTAAGTACTAGTACACGAGAGCACCAGCCATCCAGCGGCAAGGTGGGGGTCAGCCGATTTTCACCAAATTTGGCACATAGGTAGTCCCGTGGGATCTATTAATAGCGGTAAAATATTTCCTCAAAATATTTCGTTTTTCCAAAGTTATAGGCTCAAACACAGCAGCCATGTTTTCACGGTATAAAAACTGTCCAGTTTTAACTGTTTATATTTTTCCTTGAATGAAAGCTATTGATTTATTATTCACATGGCATTGATTAGTGGTACCTATAGATTGTTACACAGATGCCTTGAAACACGATTCCGATTTACCACCCTCATATAGTAGTTTTACTACACTGCCCCACGTTATGTCATTTTGAGGTTGTGTTCTGTACACTGCTGTACCGAATCTGTCCCCACTGCTATGAGAATGAAACTTGGCCAAAATGTTGACAAAACATGTTACTTTCATTGCATAAAATAAAAACTTTGTCAGCCAGTTTATTAGTTATACATTTTGGCACCTCAAATGTACTAAAATGAGAAATTTTCATATATCTGAGATCGATGCGTGAGCACCGTAAAATCAAATTGTCCTTCATGTTTTTCGATATTTTGCAACAAGTTAGTTCCTCCTGAATGTTTTGAATGTTTTACTACTTACCACTTAGGGCTATAGTACCCCTAAATACCATACATGGCTCCATTTTGTAAAAAGCCGATTATGTCCTCCCCAGTGAACAGGGTTAGACATGAACTCGACAAATGTAGGTTATTTTGATTTACATGTACAGTTGTTATACCTTGCAATTTCCTCATGGGTATTTCTTCACACATGTTCAAGTCAGATTTTCTGTTGATCAAATGTTCATGCAATGCATTGTAATATCAAGTGAATGACAACTTTGGTTGCATGACCGCAATTTTTCCCACGGCTTAAAACGAAAGACCGCAGACGTTTTCCTGACGAAATACCACGTTTGCAGTTCTCTAAAAACATTTGAATGACAAGAGAAACTCCATCACTGTCCGTGGCAACTCGTCGCATGTTTTTCGCCCATCGGTCCTATCATTGTTTTCCTTTGTTGTGTCATTGTTGGATATAACAACACAGGTCGCATGGATATAGAACCTTGCGTACATCAGACCGTTGCCGATATGTGCTCGTCATTATATCTTTATTATAACAACGGGAACAATGGAGATGCTAATCTATTGTTCTCTTTGCGACCAGGTTTCCCGTGGATGACCACAGAAGAGGAATCCCAAAGTATCCACAAACAATAACCACGCACCTTAGTAACTATTACCGCGCACACGAATCCTTTCAGTGGAACCTAAACATCAATTTTTTATATCTGTGTATTGTGTTGTATTGCTCATGGTACGGGTTCAGACTCCTCCAATCCCCAACCCTGTAATATGTAGCTTGAGTAAAATTTCTAGACAATGCAGGTTTATGGATTTATTCTCCTTTAAATCAAGAGTAAAAATCAAATTCTGGACAGGCTTTTAAAAAGTAATCATTTATTGGAAGATCACACATCTAAAAATATAACAATGTTTGACAATTTTATTCATTATCTTATTTGAAAATTGCCTACCTCACAGACAACTCATCTAAGTTGAAAATATTCCTTGTGAAAAAATATAAAATACCAACCACAGACTTGTGTACTACAAAATATGTTTTGTAATACAATGCAAAGATAACTGTGCAGTCAAAAGTGCAACTGTTATGACTCTAATAAAAATTGCCTTCTAGATCTTTTCAACACTCCAATTGCTACAGGACAAAGTCAACCACACAAAGCCCATAAAGTCAGGGATTACATTTAAGGTGATGTAGTCTCACAGCGAAAAAGTGATTTCGCAATGTCGCTGACAACACTGGAAATTTCTTCTTCACAAACTTGATTTAGCTGTATTTACCACATCAATGTTCTTATCAAAACTAACCACCACAAAATGAAAAATTGGCTTGTCGGTTCCAATTAGGCAGCATTTTTACAATAAAATTGTCATGAAAAAAATCCTTTGCGACATGGTTTGCATTACAATTGACCTACGATTACAGCTGTACATACATACAAACTGGACCAGTAACAAAATTACCCATGGGAACCATAAAATTTTCAATTCTCCAAAAAAAACAAGGAGCCACCAGAGCTAATGTGCCAATACTTTTCAGTACTGTAACAAAAAATCATTTGAAGTGGACATAAACTCGCCTAAAATCGCATAAAACAACTTTTGATTTAGACATTTTACCATCATAAAATAGTTATTACTTCCAGGCCACTTTTGGGCAATTTCAGAAATTTGAAAGATCTGGCAATATGCAATTGCAAGAGACCAGTCTAATAGTGTGTGATTTTATACACACAGCATGGTCTCAAGAAATAGCAAACTGTCAATTCGCTACAATTCCAGAAATCACCTCCCATCTTGATAAGGAACAAACTGAGCAAAGTTTATAGAGGTAAATGGTCTAAGTCAAAACTTATTACCTCCTGGACAGAATATGGGTTTACAAACCAGCCTAACTGCAACAGGGGCTCAAATTTCAGTAATATATACCCATTCACAAACAACAATCTATAATGGTAAATAAAATGCAGAAACATAAATTCAGATCAATTATGCATCTTCAAGGAAAAGGAACAGAACAGTGGTCAGAAATCATCTAAATGTGATGGCCACACTGAGAAATCCTGTCAGACCAAAAAATCCAGTGGCTAAACAAAATGAACAACGTACCATTACCATGTGGCCCATGATCATGATCGGTGCCTGGACAAAAATTCAGTCCAGGTAAATTTTAGATTTGTGCTGTTCACACAAGCAGTTCTGGTGCAAACAAACCTTGCGACAACACACAAGCCTACTTGTGCTGACACAATAATGCCCCCACTAGATTTAGCAGATCAGCCAGAGTACTTACAGGTCCAGTCACTGTACTGTTTCCTCCCTTTGAATTTTTACAATGCTACATCCTTGACAATCGCAGATTGCCTCTTTCTATGCATACTCCACTTCCTCTGTCCCAGTTTCCCCATATTTGCTGAGAGTGGCCTATCTCAACAAATTACTTTGGACCTGTTGTGGTATAAGCCAGTAATCTTTGGCAAATACTTTTTCCCCGACTCGTTCCTCAAGTTACAAATTCTCTTTGACATATCTTCTGGGAGTAGAATTTTCGGCCTCTCTCTAGCCCCCTCACTTAGTTGTCCAGAAGGGTACCTTCTTGCTGGTTTTGAACTTTTCCATACCCAACCTTTACTAATAATCGGCAGGACTCCAACTTCAGCAGAAGCCACTTCTTTAGCATGAGCCTTTCCTGATTCCTAAAATTGTATTAATGAAAAAATTATTAAATTTATTGTGGCCATTTCGGCCCAGAAAATATGAATACCAAGCTAAAGTGAAGGCATCACAAATAAATTATTCAGATTTGATTATAAACATTTTCAAAATAAAAAAGGTATAAAACAGAGGTATGGCACATTACATGTAGAAAATATTGAGACCGATTTAAATTATTCGCACTACCTATGTGTTAGCGTTCATTGTGAAATTAATGAGTTGTGCATTACCGGTATATATTTCTCTTCATAACATTGAAACATAAAACAATTGACAATGTAATATTTTTGAGAAATGCACCAATAGTTTTGACGGCTTTAGCATGTTTAATTAACTTCATAATCGCAGAAATTCATTGGCAGACATAACATACTCCCTAGTCTCTAAAAGTAGTTTATGGGCAGAAGTCATGTTACACATTTGGTGGTTGTTATGAAAAGTTATGATGACTACCTAGTATTTTCTATGCCAATGTATTCATGTAGACTGTAGTTGTATAAACATCAACACATTTGAATAAGATAAGATTAAGCAATAAGGCCCAAGTTATAAGCAATCGCGGTGTGTCAATAAAAGTAGTTTTGAATGAATGACGTGCTTCTAAAAATATTCTTCAGGGTCAGACCCTGGAGTTTGGTGATTCCTACCTGAGCTCACAAGAAGCACGACGTTGAATCTTGACTTAACGTCTTCGTTCACTTTTCAGACCCCTATCAGATTTCTCCTCCAGTGTGCAGTGGATGTACTGAGTGCCTTTGGCGACGCCAATATATGTCGAGGGTTGCAACGATGATTCGGGCAAGTGAATCTACTACGGTAGATTATTATGTACAGTAGCTCCTGCTGCACACCTGCCTCCGAGGCAGACACTGAGACAGACACGTTTTACGTCCACATCAGCTTCCCTTACTTTTAAGGTTCTCAAATGTCTCGCTCTATTCCTTGTGCATTTCCCAAGAGTTTCCGCAATTTGTAGAAATACCCCGTTCGATGCGACTGGCAGTGCCAGATAAATAGATAAATTCGCAAACCCGCACTTTAGATCAGCCATTATTCAACTAACACATTGCAAGCTTAAGTTTGGTATTCAGTCCTGAGATAGGGGGAACCTCTTCTCAATTTCTGTAAACATTAATTACTTAGGTAGCTGCAATGATAATTAAATCAAAGTGCCTAAGTGGCCATCGTCGCCGTCGAAATTTGAGGACAATGGAAGCCACTGTCCATTTCGTCAAACGTCGATTACCTTAAGTGTAAATCGATTGACTATGGTTTGAGCATCTGATTTAAAAAATTAAATTTCAATCACTGCACTGGTGTATCAACTGATTTATTTTCAGTTGCATCAACTAATCTAATTATTAGACGATCAACATTTTTAGGCTACAGATCAGACCGCATATAAATTTGTTAGGCTGGTGTTGGATCAGTTCCTGATAAGTCCGTCTGAAAAAGTTGCATGCCAACTCACTCGTAGTTGAATGTTAAATTAGTGTTAACAGTTCGGGTTTTTTTTTCAGTTGGACTTGTATCGCAAGCAACAGCTCAGTCCAGAGCCTTGAATATACAAATGAAATTCAAAGATAAAGACCTTATGTCTTAGAAGCCAAGTACCACAGATCATCATGCTACAAAAAATAGAAAGACAACGATTGTGAAGAGTGACGAATCCACGGTTTTCAGAGATGTTCTTCTACAGTTTTATTTAGAGTTCACTGAATCAAAGCTTCTAACATAAGGAGATGTCATTTGCCTTTCAAAACTTAAGCAATACTTTGAAGCTGTTCTTCAGAAAGCTGGTGTGCATGAAGTTATTTGTACAGGCAATCTTAAGAAATATTGTTGAAGCTACTCACTGTTTGTAGTTTGTGCCGGACTAAGAGATACGAAAGTGAATTGAGGCTAGTGTTCAATAATTCACTAGCTGACTCTAATTAACACAGCCCATTATAACATATTTTGAATCAAACATTTGCCCAAATAGTACCCGCCTCCAAACAAGGACTTAGTGTTTGACCCTTCGTTGCCTGCGGGCCAATCACCAGTGTGCAGTGCTGTGCCCTCTCTAGTCGACCATAGTTGGCTCCTTGGCAGTGGAGCTTTGCAGTTAAAATGTATGGCAATGACCGCATCTCCATTGACAGCACTAAACGATGAACGCTGCAAGTGCAAAAAAACATCTGTGCTGGGAAACTGAGTTTGTGCTGCAATGCTGGGTCAAACTGTACAGAAATGTACAGCTGTAACAACTGTAGTAACATCAGCAACACTGACTGCATAACATTGGATAGTTCTTTGACAAGTCAACCCTAAATAGACTTCCAACCCTGTTATTTCGTTTTTTGTATTAAAAAGTTAATTACTTGTCGAAATAAATTTCGCCAAGTATAAAATATTTCGCCAAGTATGTTGCTCTGACACTAATTTTGTTTTTTTTTGTTTGTTCGCACGATACAGGTCGCAATTTTCGTCCGATCATTACGAAATTTACACAAAACACGTACTTCCGGAAGTACTGGAAGCCTATTGTTTTTCGTCAAAATCGGATCCAAGATGGCGGCTGTGGCGGCCATTTTGTTTCCATTTAAAGGTTCAAATGCTTCTGGAGGCTACAATTTTTTACGTAAAGGTGGCACTGAATAGTTAGGTTGTGGCCGCGGTCAATTTGCACTCCCAAAATGTTAAAATCTAGGGCTAGGCCAGGCTTGGGGGCATTTTTAGTTAGGCATTGTGTGTAGGCCAAATGAATGTTTTTTTTGTATTTGTGAACATGCTGGGAATGAAAAAAGGCCAGTTTCTTGGCTGTAGCTGCACTCTTCTTCAAGATGGTGGCCCCCTGTTGCAGTTGTGCATTGCTGTGTAGCAACTGAGAAATTGGCCGCGATTTCCGGAAGCGCTTAAACAAGCCAGATCTGCAAAAAAACTAATTGGTTGACAGTACTTTTGGATCACATTTTTGGAATCGGTAGGAAATTTACTTTCGGAATCTAATGTTGGCTTTAGTCGAGCATCGGCAGGAAAGTGGTGATTTTGGCGTGAAAAGTGCCGATTTTGCATTTTTTGCCCTCATTTTTCTTAGTTCAGCTTGGTTTCCACTGGGAGTGAATGGGTCAAAAATACAAGAGAGAATAAAGTTTCTGTGCTCATCTGTAGGGCTTGTGATGGGAAATGACTCAAAACATTTCCTTATTTGCATGTAGTTTTTGACAAAGTGAAGAAAGGGTGAAGAGTGCATTGACGTGTGTTCTGACAGGCAAACCCCTGTGAGAACTGTTCTGTGCCTCCTAAAAGGCTAAGAATCAGCACAGTAAATGGACCTGAAGTTTGCTACAAGTATACCGGAAATTGTTTACTTCCGGTAAGATGGCGGAAATGTCGGCGATCGCGCATGCGCACCTCGACTTTGGCCTAAAAACATTTTCTCCTCTAGAGGGCGTATTATAAGACCAATTCCTTCGAATTTTTACAGGTATTAGTTTCTTGTAACATGCTATTATACAAAGCCGAAAAACCGGAAGTTGCTTTCAAGATGGCGGATATGGCGCATGTTGTCCCATATTCAGTCGTCTGGAGTGCAATTTTAAACGGGAAAAGAAAAAGACGTGATTTTTTGCATGTAGATTGTTTAAAGTATAATCTTTAAATGGCTTGTAACAATTTTTTTCTCAGACTTACCGTTTTTGAGTTATTTGACTTTGAGTTTCTTAAAAAACGCAAAATTTCATTTTTTCGAAAAATTTACAAAATTAGGCGATACCATCAGTTTAGATAGAAATTTCAACGGGCTTTCAGAAGATGTTTTCCATTTTTCGCTAGGCCGTCTACTTTTCGAGTTATTTTAGATTTTCTGATAACGCTGTTCCTTTGTTGAGCGCTCTTGCTGCATTGATGTTGGTTTATCTTCTATTGAAGTAGACTGTAGCCTATTTCTTATTGATTTATGACATCTAAGTTCGTCATATGAATGTTGTGATATTGTTCATCATCGCCACCACCATCATCATATTCATCATCATCGTCGTCATATTCGTCATATTCGTCATCATCTTTATCGTCATTTTTTTGGTTAATTTCGCCAAGTTTCGCTCCTCAGAGTGCTTTCATTTTTTATTTTGTTTTTGTTTGTTCGCACGATACAGGTCGCAATTTTCGTCCGATCGTCACGAAATTTACACATAACACGTACTTCCGGAAGTACTTGAAGCCTATTGTTTTTCGTCAAAATTGGATCCCAGATGGCGGCTGTGGCGGCCATTTTGTTTCCATTTAAAGGTTCAAATGCTTCTGGAGGCTACAATTTTTTACGTAAAAGGCTAAGAATCGGCATAGTAAATGGACCGGAAGTTTGCTATGAGTACACTGGAAATTGTTTACTTCCGTTTAAATATGGCGGAAATATCGGCGATTGCGCATGCGCACCTCGATTTTGGCCTAAAAACGTTTTCTCCTCTAGAGGGCGTATTATTAAACCAATTCCTTCGAATTTTTACAGGTTTTAGTTTCTTATAACATGCTATTATACAAAGCCGAAAAACCGGAAGTTGCTTTCAAGATGGTGGATCTGGCGCATGTTGACCCATTTTCAGTCGTCTGGAGTGCGATTTTAAACGGGAAGAGAAAAATTTGCAAGAAGAAACGTAACCCTGCTTCAGCATAATACCTAATACGTAACACTACGATCGCCGCAGTTAGGTCACATTTACTTTTCATGTTTCGAACCTAGTTTTCCGAAAAAAGCTTATACCCTTTCGTCAGACAACTCTTTGGTGTATTGACTCTCTGATGTATTTTTCTACGTCTCTGTGGTTAATTACCGACAGAGTTTAAGATTTAATATCCAGGTTGGACTCGAAAGACAGGCCATTTAAATCACGCAATGTCGACTTTCGCTATGTTTAGGTGGCTCTGAACAGTTAGACTGCGGCCGCGGCCAGTTTGCACTCCCAAAATATTAAAATCTAGGGGTAGGCAAAGCTTGGGGGCATTTTAGTTAGGTATTGTATGTACATGTAGGCCAAGTGAATTTGGTTTGTTTGTATTTGTGAACATGCTGAAAATTAAAAAGACCATTTTCTCGGCTGTTGCTGCACTCTTCTTCAGGATGGTGGCCCCCTATTGCAGTTGTGCATAGCTGTGTAGCAACTGAAAAATTGGCCGCGATTTCAGGTAGCCCTCAAACAAGCCCGATTTTCAAAAAACTAGTTGGTTGACAGTACTTTTGGACCAAATTTTTGAAATTGGTAGGAAATTTGCTTTCGGAATCTAATGTTGGCTTTAGTCGAGCGTCTGCAGGGAAGTGGTGATTTTTGGGTGAAAGTGCCGATTTTGCATTTTTTGTCCTTATTTTTCTTAGTTCAGCTTGGTTTCCACTGGGAGTGAAAAGGTCAAAAATACAAGAGACTACAACGTTTCTGTCCTCATCTGTAGGGCTTGTGATGTGAAATGACTCAAAACTTTTCTTTATTTGCATGCAGTTTTTGACAGAGTGAAGAAAGGGTGAAGAGTCAATTGTCGTGTGTTCTCATAGGCAAATCCCTGTGAGAACTGTTCAGTGCCTCCTTATGGCAGTGAGCCTCGCTTTGGATTTTAATGTCTGTCCTGTGAATTAGGTCTATAGCCTGTACACGTCACGTGCTGGGACAATGATACGAAACCAAGTAAGAAATGGATAACAAAAATCGTATCCGTCGTTAAAACATGTCGTTAGCATGAAATTGAAACATTGAAATTTCAGTTTATTAATTGAATGAAGGAGTTAGGGTGAGGATTTATCTCTTTTCACAATTTGCTGTGTTCATGACCACAGAGGCTTGAAGCGACAGTAGCATTCGTTCTCAACACCAACGGTCGGACGCATGTAAACGCACAGCTCCCTTAGGATCAACCCGGCACCATTCTACCATAAGTTCACCTCGTTTACTCAATATTATGGCAATTTTGTGAATGAAAGGACTGAGGGTATACGAAGCTGTTCTGTACCTGGTGGGAGATTCTATTTGATTGAAAGTCTTTTAACCTTTGACCTCGGATAAGAAGTAAACAAATATCCACACTTTTGTGCGGTTCCAATGTGGTTTTGTTAAATCTTTTTTTCTCGCTACGCCGTATATATTTTGTATTTAAAGTTCCCCGAGAATGAAGATAAGGTATTTAACTTGACACAGGTGAAACATTGTAAAAAATAGCCATTCTTTGTGAATTAGGTTGGAGATAACCTTAATTTATCTAGCAATTATCCTGACCTCTGTTCTCATTCAGAATACTTGTCAAAATATAACGATAGAGAGTGTACACCAATGTGTTCAACAGAGAAAATCGACGTGTATTGAATCAAGTTTGTATTAATTAATGAAAAAGTTATAAACTATTATTCGCGCAGTATCGATTTTGTAAAGGTTTTAGGTGTGCACAACTTACTAGAATCTGAATTCATTTGTCCAAACTACCAGTGTATAAAGTAAACCACTTCTATCACGTCTTCAATTGATTTTACTTTTTCTATAGAATCTTGAATTTATAATAAATAAATGTATCGACCGAGGAAATAACAGGTATTCAACGAATTTATAAATACTTAATTTTATCTATTTTTCTAGCATGTGTCAAGAAATAAGTTTTCTATTGGAAAATAAAGTTTCGGATTTCAAAGTTGTCCCTTTCCGTAAATGGCTTTAGCGTCCGTCCGGTGGCAGGAGTTTTATTGACAAAATCCTGAAAAGTGTTGATTTTTTTCAAAAAAATGTTAGATTTTTATGTACTTGATCAATTTTTTCATTTACTTATTTCATTGCTTACAAGTAACCTTTTCCCTCGATCCGCAACGGCCGCTCTCTCCCGGCTTTCCGTTTATCATAGAATAACAATCAATTAAATTTCCTATGCGGTGCAGCGCTTTGTATAAAACGCCGTACAAACGAGTCACATTTGCAAACCACCGAACAGCTCTTGACTGAAGATGGCAAACTTGAAGCTGCTGTACGCGTTTTCGTTGTTGTTGGTAAATTTTGTTGTACATGGAGCTGCAAAATGTAAGTATTTATCTTTATTGAAATCAACATTATGGCCGGCAATGTACATGTACATGCCTATCTATTCCTGATTGGCCTGACACTGGTCGAAAGATGAAGAGCTGGTTACATATTGTATGTTGCTCCAGCCCTATTGTCTCACCAGACGTCGCTTTGCACTGAACGTCTGGAGCATAGACATGACATACACCGGGCGCGCACCACTCAGATACATGAAGCTCGCGTTGTCAATATGACGCCATATTGGAGAGTGTTGCACAGGACAAAATGGCAGAAAACACTGGGAGCCCTACGGCATCAATCAGAACATCCCGGGGCCCGCAGTGTTATGCCTGCAGCCAAAGAGTTAATTTTTGGTCCTGTCCTTCAGTCATGGATTTTTTGGTTCGGCCATGGAGCTTAGTGGTGCTGCAACTAGGTTTTTATGTTCTGCCACCACAGTTTAAGCGGAGCGACTATGCGTTGTTTCCACATCAGTCTTGGTGATTGAGGCCATAAAAGATCAATTAAAAAGATAGTTATTGACCAGCATATGCTGTTATCCAATGATGGTGCTGTTTGTTAATTGTAATTAAGTAAATATTTGGCATTAATGACAATCATATTTATTTTACTCGTACTGAAAAATAACATCCCCGAACTTTCTCGTTAGCCTTCAAAATCAGTTCATCTAAATGATGTTCTCTGTTGAAATATATTATGCTTTAAAAACTAATTTCTTAATATGTATTCCAAAATCAGATGTTTTCTGTTGTATAAAAACAAAAAATCCCTCCAAAATCTGTACTTATGTCGAAGTTAATATTGGAAATTTTGTAGATTTGCACTGCTCGCTTACGAGCTCTTTGTTTTGTGACTCAAAACTTGCCCAAAAAGTAGAGTGTATAGTAACCAAAATATCAAAGCTGTACGACTGAATTGCGCAACCGAAATATAGTGTACCCAAAATACAGAATTTCCCACTGGAAACCGAGTGGAAATATACCAAACCGAGCCGGTGTAGCATTAAATAATGACCTTGTGAAAAATGACCCCAGTTAGTTTTTTCACAAGGTCTAAATTTAATGTGAAGAATTTTCAGCCTAATAAAAAATTACCTCACATTCGTGAAAACCTGTCTCGTCATTATTCAACGGTTCCCCCGCAGCAGAGGGTTAGGATAATCAGACACGTCAACAATGTTCGATACGTGGATGTTTAGGTATGGGGGTCACCAGAGTTGGCGCGCGGCAAGGGAAATCTTGCGTTTTCAATATCTGCCGCAATTAGAGAATGGAAGTACTGAACGGCGTGCAGACCAGAAATTTGGTGTGGGGGAGTTGGGCTGAAGCGAAAAAAATCACTATTTTTCTAACAGTCCTTCATTCAGTTGCCAAAATTAGCAACTCTGGCCATTTTTGCACTGCTCGTGCCAGGATGTAATATTTGACTACTGAACTGCATGAAGACCAACCCAAAGTACTTGGCCTCATGTTTTCTTGGGCTTTAATCTCATTTTAGGTTCCGGATACACGGAAGTTGATTCTTGGCACGTCGTTAAAGTCCATGCTGGGATGATGACCTACGAGGATGCCAGGGTTGAGTGCAGTGATAGCGTAAATGGGAAATCGGCTGCGGATTTATTTCTTGGCTTAACGTATCGTCTTACAAACATCGGACTGTGAGTAGTGATAATCAATCTTAAATCAAGACTACCTAAAACAATATAATTGACTAATAAAGTTGATATCGGTTTCATTATAATGAAGAGCCCAGAGTCAAGATAAAGTGTTCGTAGTTAAAATTTGTCATTATTTTTGTTTAGTTCCTTTGCCTAGCACCAAAGGAAGACCATTTTTCAAATTCTAACATGGCGCTATTGTAAAAATTACAAAACGTATATTCAGTCGTTTCAGTCGGACTCACAGGTTTTAATGAAGTTACCTTACTATCCACCATTTTACGGTCAAATTGTTGACCCAAGCAATATCCTGCGTCACTAATGATAGCCTATTATCAGCTGAGTTATAGCAAAAACACAATTTGACCACAGGTTCTTTCACCTGCTGAGCTCGGCATGACACCATTCGATATACAGGTATGGCGAGAGCGATCCAACATAGCCGCCACGCAGTCTAGTTTTCACTGATTAAAACTTTTGCAACTGTTAAAAACACACTTGGGATCGTTAATCAGAGGCGTCTTTGTTTAAGTTCACGTTTGCTTGGTGAGGATAGATCCAATGTAGAAGAATGGCATCATCTGATCTAAGCAGCGTGCTTCCTATTTCGAACCTCACTTACATGTATAAGACTATCCCACGTACAAGTCTGCTCCAATGCGCAAGCTCGCACTGGCCTCGTATCAAGTGAAAATAAAACAAAGGGGTACGAAAGTAAATGTTGGATTTGCAATATCACATCACGCCCACATAATAAAATCTGCACCTCTGGAGCTTCTACTAGCAGCACAAAACTTTCAACCAATCAGTTTTCCCAATTTACAAAGTCTCCCACGTTGTTAGGCTACTTTCTCTTGATGCAAATTGGTCATCGGGGTAGCCTTTCGGTGAACTGTTGAATTTGAAACACATTGCCTAGATCATAGGCGTCCCCAGCTTCTGATAAAAGGTATGACACTCGGGTCAAGGAATTCCACGGGTGCTTCACTTCAGCCGCCCATATCAAACACAAAACTCAGAATTATCCGATGAGTTACGGAAAGTCACGACATCGGTAACTCCACGCTTAGCCAGACGATTTTGTAACCTTCCGTGATGAACAGTTAATTTGCCGTCTATCTGAAACACATAGGATAATTCCGTACCGTCCTTGACCTCGAACAGTCAAAGGAGGAAGTACGCGTGGGCTTTTTGGGAACATTTTTGTGCTTTGAATGCGACTTTGTTGCAAACTCGCTTGAGCAGGACACCGTGAATGGTATTAGAAGAAAGAATAACAGCCAATTGTTTAAACCATGTTTTGTCTAAATTTGTTGAATTTTGTGTTTGATATGGATGGATGAAGTGAAGCACCAGTGGGATTCCTTGTCCCGCGTGTCATACATGTACCTTGCAGTATTGTATATAGTGTTTTGGGGACGATCAGAATCTGAGAACGCCTGTGACAACGAACATTTAATTAGAATGGATACCTCTCGCTAACGATCTGAATTGTATTTTTAGTAAATACACTTCCTTTAGTCAGTGGAAACTTACCTGCTCGGCGACCATTTTGGATGCTCATGCATACCTCACATTACTGTGTCACGTCGAGCAGCTGATGAGAGTGCCTGCGAATTGATTTACCGAGTCACACTTGTGGCGCATGAAACTAAGCGGGAACTTTACTGATGGCCCCAAATGGTCCTTTTCAGACAACTGGACACGTGGTACATGATGTATGGTGGAATCCGGTTCAAAATAAACAACGACAATACAGTTACGTCTGAGAACATTAAAAATATTTACGGCGACACTTACCCATTCATCTGTCAGTGCTGTAAGTATATGTGTGTCTGCGTTCGTTCGCGCGTGGATGCTCGCGTGCGCGTGTCATTTTGTTTTACCTATGTGTCTGAGTGCGATAACACTCGATCCAAAACAAGTGCAGTTGATTAGTACATGTCCAGTTTTGTCTCTTAGGCCTACACGGGTTCTAGGCGCTCAAAAGGTTTGATTTGATTTCGTTCATTCACGGTCAACTGCATCCATTCGGCTGCGAAGAAGAAACATGTAAAGTAATTGTCATATCGCGAGGAGTCGTTCTTAACTCTATGCTCTGATATCTGTTTATAATTCCAGGGGATACGAAAGAAAAGAAAAAGGATGCCATGGCCATGTTTCACGGCGAGAGAAAATGGGGTCGCAAGTAAGCAGACACCAGTAGAAGCTAACCGTGCCAGTCCCAAGCAACCCTTTTTCCCTCGCCCATAAAATCTCGATCCATTCCATTTGGAAGCTCGTAAATACTAGTTGTATGAATTGAAATCCGATCGGTCAAACCTTTAATAATACAAAAATTAACAGATGCGTACGAATTTATCGAATGGAACTGGGTCCCAGATCTGTAACACATACGTTTACAAATAAAGTTTATCTATATCAATAAGCAATTTCGGAGTAACTGTAACGAGATACTGAACACGTCTTTGGCTAATTAACAGTTGTTTACAACGACTTTTTCCATCTAGCGCTCAGAAAGAATATCATCAGGCCGCCGTAGGCGTAGCTCTAACTTGTTCATCATATGATCATACTTCACTTTTCGTGATATTATTCGATGTCATACACTTTGTGTCAAAAATGGATACTGCAGTTATTTATTCATTTTTGGTGTGTGGTCTTTCACCGTAGTCACTGGCATGTAATTTTCCCTAAGCGGGAGTCACGCTTGCTAGATTTGCACATTTTCTAAGAAGTTTCAAACTTCTTTCAAACTCTTGAAAAGAAGACGAGTTATCTCGCTTTTGAACAACTCGTTATACATGTATAGAAATAGCTTACCTGTGTGACTTATATTGACGAATCCTTTTAAGGGCTAGCGGGTCATAAATTAATCCCATACTTCAGAAATAATATGTACTGTAATCTTTAAATTATCATGTTTGTCTGCTCTGCCGCTGATACTCGGTTGTGTTATTAATAGTGTCATGAACATGATTCCGCAAATATAACTACGATGGAAGGTAATGACTTTGTAATTGTTTTGTCTACTCTGGGGTCTCACCCGAAGGCACACCATAAAAAGTGTATCCACGTACGTCCATGTCACCAGTGTCGCGTTTCATGGAACTTTTCTTCCGTAACTTAGACCGAAATCAGATTAACCTTAAACCAAAATCTCTTAGCAACGTTTCATGAAATTTCTTTTAAAACCAAAGTTAAGACCGAAATCGATCTCTAAGCTGAGACCGATAGTTACCATGGCTACGTAGTAGACTCAAGATTGGTGTTTTGGTCTAAATGACCAACATTTACCACTCTCAGCACCTTAAACTGCTGAGGAACAAATTTCGTTGATATTTTCATAATCTAATGTCGCTATAAACACTATCAAACTGAAGATCGTTTGCTTTCGAATGGTTAGTACCGGTAACGTGACTCGTTGAGACAAGGCAGTGGGGCTTACCTTTACAAGTATTACGATATTTTCCAGCCATTTCAGCGTATTGTTCTAAAACCCCTCGACACCCAAACCCCACGACCCTCTCGACCCACAACCCACACGACCACGATCCACAACACCCTCGACACACGACTTGTGGCAAAAAATTATCTGCGCTTTTTACGCATATTAAGTCACTGTAACATGATCTGAAATAGCAAATTGTGAGCGTACTATCGTTGTAAGGAAATTGTTCCACGAGCGGCTACCAATTGCCCCCTTACAATAAACTTAGGGAGATAGTACGTAACGTTAGCGTGAATGGTCATAATTTTTCATTTCTGTTCTGCTGTATAGTCGTTTACAATAAACTCAGTGTAGCTTTGAGATAATATTTTAGTACAAGTTTGCCTTTTAAACTATGTTTACCGATGAATTTACATATTCGTCATTTCCTGGCCCTCTCCCCAAAAAGCTTGGATCCGCCATTTACTGATGAGCAGACTCGCTGACAGTCGATGGCGCTCTGCCAGGAACGACATTTGTAACGTTGGTAGGTCTTCAGTTTGATTTGGTCGCGTTGTTGTTTTCTGTTTTTGGCTTTCAAACTTGCCGAATCGATTCTCTTAATTGCAAAAAAAAAACAGGGAAAGGCCAGCTGAGCGCACGGCCTGCCGAACTCGTTTGTTCTATATTCAGATCGAGTCGAGGTTGTGTAGACAAGGTCGAGGGGGTTGTGGGCCATGGGTCGAGGGGGNNGGTCGAGGGGGTCGTGGGTCGAGGGGGTCGTGGGTCGAGGGAGTAGTTGAGTATGGAGGTCGAGGAGGTCAAGGGAGTTTTAGAAAAATCCCATTCCAAGACGTTCTCACGCAAACGAAAATCACAATCGTTGCAGTAAACATATCCTCATTTTGAGTTTCTGGACCAACATTGTCTTTGAAACCGTCTCCCACTACACCGGTACGCTTAGCTTAGTGAATTCGCAAGAGGTGGCAAAACCGTAGTTTGTAGGCTCAAGTTTGTCAAAATCCGACTTTTGTCCAAGTTACGACCGAAAACAAAAAACGGAATTACCGTTGATGAAACGGGTTTTCTGAAAGTTAGTCTTCGGTCATAACTTAATTTTTGGGGCTCTTTTCATGAAAATTGACTTTAGGCTTAAGACCAAAAATTTGTCAAAGTTAAGACCAAGATTCGGGCTAAATTCAAAACGAAGACAACAATTAAAAAAGGCTGTTTCATGAACATAAAATGGGATATTGGTCTTCAGTGTAGGTGAACATGCAAACTACGCTTTCGCCACCTGTTGCAAATTCACAAAAATAAGAGAGGCAGTTTTTGAAATACGGTTTCAAGTATAATGTTGGTCTTGAAGCAGTTCTCAATGGGAATCTATTTACACTTTGAGTACAGTTGGGATCTCGTTTGCTTTAGACGACCCTGGTATGGCCAAAGACAAATAGATACGGTCTCTGGTACACGTATGTCTGGAAAATACAGTATCATTTCAAATGTGCTGGTAACTCGTCCTGCACTGTCAACATGGGTGTACACAGCCTTTGCAAGTTCTCGAATCGAAAATAGACGATTTTCAATTTGAAATAATTTAGGGACATTAAATTGTGTAAAATATCAGCAAAATCTGTTCCTCTAAACTCTACGGTGATAACAGTCCTAACGTTTGGTCATTTAGACATTAAGTGCAATAGCAGGTAACTTCCGGTATTACCTTAGACCGACTTCAGTCTTAATTTTGGTCTTGAGAAATTTCATGAAACAGGTCAGTGGCGGATCTACGGGGGGTTCAGGGGGTTTAAACCCCCCCCCCTCGGGCCAGGACCCAAAAATTAAAAAAGCGTCTCCAGCAAAACAAAAACGGCACCGCCAGCGTGTGTAAACCCCACGTAAACCAACTTGGAAAAAAATTGAGGGGGGGTTCACTCTGAAAATATAGTTTTTTGCGTTGTGAATTGCTGAGTCTTTGTGGCTCATCGGCAAAACGCGCGGGGATTTATCGTGCGCGCGCTTCCGTCGACACTTCTGAAGTAGTCAAGCATTTTAGATGGATTCACCGCTGAAAGAGCAGTTCTATAGCTGATTTCTTTAGGTAACTAGCTTCTTTACTCTAAGATATATTTTGATTTGATTAGGGGAAATACTGCGGTGCCGCAACCCTGATATTCAGGCGAATTGACGTGCAACGTTTTTACCTCATCTGTCATGCCGTGTCATTCTATTGCACTCCACACGTTTGTAACTGATGTATAGTAAAGTTTTCTTGCGCAATCATATCATAGAGTGTACATGTACATGTAATATTGTGTACATGTACATGTAATATTTTTTTTTGAAAAAAAATTCTTTTTCCGAAGAAATGCTATTGTGGCGGGCGCCGTGGTCTGGTCGCAAGTCCGTTTGAAGACACACTCTATAACAAGTTATGTCTATACAAGGAATGACCAAGGGGGCACTCACATTGAGAAAGTGACCTCATTCGCGAAAAGTGTACAGTACCAGAAATTGCGGGGAGGCTGTTCTTTCACGACAAAGTCTTGCGGGACTCGTGCGATGTTCAATAGGCCTCCTAAAGAGCCCTAGTTCCGACCTCAACACCTACCGTCTGTCTACCTGCAATAAGCACACTGCCGTCTTCTATGCTGGGAATTTCCGCAGAAAGGCTCACCCGATCAAACGCTCATGCCCATGGGCATTTATTTGACATTAGTACTTCGGGTTTCAAGCGTTCAGACATTGGGACGTTTATTTCGAAAATTACAAGAGATACAAATAGGTCCTGGGATGCTTCGTCAAGGTTTGAAGTAGTCCATGATGAATGGATCAAATTAAGTTGCGCATGTAAGTCTTTTGAATGGACTTGGCAACCTCAAGGGTCTTAGTGTCAACTGAGCTGCGAAACGAGATGCTGACATTGTAGAGGCTTACAAGCTCATTGACACAGCAGTTGACGAAGTGCAAGCGTTGGGAACAAACATCGAAGATATCTGGGTAGAATGGTTCCAAGACGAGCAAACCATTGGATCCGACTGATATACAGATTCCTCGGCAGTCTAGACAACAGAAGGATAGGACTAACGTACGAGTAACCACTGGGGATTAAAATTTTAGAAGAAGTTTTCAATTCAAAATTTTTTGCATAGTACACTTTAGGTCTCGCGACGGACTAGGCCAGCTTGATTTGTGTAGATGTTGAGTTTCAGTGTACTTCTGGTCCCTCGGCGACTAGTCTTGTGATTTTTTTACCAAAGTTTGCTTTGTAAAACTATTTATCTCAGCCAGTACTGTTTGGTCCCGCGACAGATCGACTATTTTTATAGGGATAATAAGCACAGGTGTACTCTTGGTCTCGTGACGGACCAGGTCAGATTTTTGTGTACTCTCAGTGTACATCTAGTCCCTCTGCAAACTAGTCCAGTGTATCTTTTCACCACTGTGCACAGGATGTTTTGGTTTCGTGAAACTGTTTTCAGATAATTTGTTTCCTGATAGCTTTGACGTTTTTCAATTGTTGTCAACGTGATTCAGCTTAATAAAGTGATACCTAATTATTCATTGTCGCTTTTAATAATAGACTATGAGTTGAGAGCACCATCGTTCGCCATTTTTTCTCGCAACGAGACAGAACACATGTTTATTTCCGGACTAACATTACAGGTCTTCGTTCTTAAACAACTTGAGGCTGCTGTTACGCGATCATTTGATATTCAAGTTTTTACGCCCCGTCGGTGCTCCTTAATTATGCTCTTCAATATTTGTAAATTGTCTAAACCCCTGTATACACACCACACTTTTTCGTATACGACTTTTCGTATGCTAAAAAAGGTGTGTGTAAGCAGATGTTCCAACAAAAATTTCTGCTGGTGGCGTGACTCATACCCAGATGTGCACAATATGGTTTCACGAAACTTATGTGCCAAGTTCATGTGACGAAATCGAGAAGGGATTTTAATTATCTTAAGAAAACTCTAGAGACATGTTAAGTGCCAGAAACTTACCAGGATGCATGGAAATTTCACTATTTGGCTACAAAAACAAAAAAAATTCTTACACGGGAGGGGGTTTCCCCTCCCGACCTCCTCCCGCTTGGCGCCACGCGCCTAGGATTCGACCTTGGCGGGAATCCTAAACCCCCCCTTGCTGAAAACGTAGATCCGCCACTGCAGGTCTAAGCCATTTTACTCTTCAGTCAGCCCGATTTCAGTCTATGTTAAGACGGGTCTTGACGTAGACGAATTGTTGGTCTTACTGCCAGTCAAAAGTCCACAGTCACTTTTCACGAAACTTGTCCAGATAGCAGGGATTGTAACTACACTCATTCAGAGTGCTACGAAACTTTTTAATGTAGCTGGCGCTGTGTCAGAGCGTAAGATTGTAACTTGGTATCACAATGAAATTAAACTCATAAAAATAGAGATCCTCTCACACATCGCTAGTAACTACGCCAACTTATGAAAAAATGATGTCACTCGGACCTAAACTCGCGCTCTATATACCTTCTACAAAAACTGAATCGTTTTTAGTTGTACACTTCTCTTACACAAATGACGTACAGCACAGATCACTATTTTCGTCTGACCGATTGGCAACGAGGCTGAAGTCCGGATGCTTAGGCGATGAATCGGATACACAACGGTCTACTGGATGGGTACCCACTGCATTGTCAGAAGCTGTTTAAAGTCCTTATATGTAACATGGCATAATGCTCACTTCCTTTCTGCACAAACTTGTACCTCGGCCGTGATCAGAAAATCATCGACTATTTCCGTGACTTGAGTTCCTGTGTATCAGGAACGATTCCTGAATGACGGTCATGTTGTCCTTGAATATATATTGCTATCACCGTGAGCGTAAATAGATTAGATGGAAAAACTTTATAGATAAGCAAATGTCTTATCTTTATCGCCATATCGTGAAAAGGATGCAAAGTACCAGCCTGGAATGAGCAAATGCCGTGTGATTACCCGGCGGACGTTTGAGCGCAGTGCGTATTTGTCAAGAAATCGGCACCAGGTTTACTGGCCGTTTAAAATGTAAAATAGAAAAATAATCTTCACACGGCGGTGTTTCAACAAAAAAAGTTTTATCTCACAACAGTGCGCTCCACATCCCAATTGCAATAACGCGCACCTGTGGTTGATTTTGCTCCCCATACACAGTAACCGGCGAAGTAATTTTCCTGCAGTTGCCGTCATTCCTCGCCGGGAAAACAATCACTTGCTAAATTGGCTTTGTCTTTCAATTATTAGGGAAAATATTTTAAAATGTGACAAAAACTTTCAATAAATGCCCTTGTTGTTTAAATATAAAAATTCCGAAAACGCAAACGAGGGGTGTAGTGAATTATAGTCAAAGAGCTGACTGTCGACGATGGGAATATATTGCAGTGTTAGAAGCACGACGTAGAATTTTTAAATCTCTTTGTCACACGAATTTCATCCATTCAAAGCCCGGGCTGTTAATTAATATGTTCATCTTGCGCCGCGGAACACATATGCCGGATCCACAGGAGCTTATACGGCGTATGCTTCTGGCTGAGTGGAAACTATTTCTTTTACTTTAAACTCATTGATACTTAAATTATACCATTTGGCACCGTGGCAAGTTTCCTTTTTGAAGTTATTTCGCCACAAAATAGTATTTTGTCGTTCATTGTCGGCCGTCAGCCGACCAGCCCTAACGGAAATCGCGGGAGATCACTGGTCTCTTAGTTTCCGTCAAAGTTTATTATTTTCGATATTTCCGCAAGTTTAATCGTCAGGATATTTTAACTGAACAGCAATTTTATTCAACTAGTTTTTGATATTACATGTTCGTTGTCATGTTCATACTGTTTGTTTACCAGTAATTACACACAGTAAAACACGCCTAGTCGCCATAGTCGGCCCAGTTATTCAGTCAGTCGTTGGCACAGGACTTGACTAGCCCGTCATTATGTGCAAGCGTCTGAAACTATCTTATCTTTGATTGTATATATGTACGGCATTCATGATTTGAACCATTTATTCCGATAAAACGGCCGGCGAAGGCATGCCTTCACCTTTCGCTAGTCCTGGTCTCGGTCCGCACCGGGTCCGTCAGCTGCAGGTCCGAGTCCGGCTAAACAATTTTTGTCAACATTTATTCGCCACATGTAAAAAATTTCAATACCAATTCTCCCTATTTTAGTTTTATTAACGTCAAGTTCCGTTGTCGATTATTTTATCCCCGTTTGAAGGCTGGTAACACACACTGCTCCAATCACACAGCCGACGTTCTTAAGCCTGGGTTCCTGAATGAATTATATGTATGTTAGGTAGTCGAGAGAAAGTAGATAAAGTGGTTGGATACTTTTCTTGAGAATGGTGAAATGATTTTCATCGAATCATTGGACATGTTTATATGTAAATAAAAAATGCTGACAACGATTGTGCTGAGTTTTCTACTACTAATTTCGCCGACATTTAGTAGAGACACTAACTTTCATAATTAGCTTAGAGTTACTAAACCTACGAAGACAATCAAAGAATCGTCTTTACAAATCGATCCTCCGATATGGTGATATGTTATTGCAAGCATCTTATGCACAATGCCATTTATTTGAGTTGTGTTATTGATGGTGTCAACTGGGGGCGGAAAAGCGCGCAAGAACGCCCGTCCCGCCGCATATGTTAAAAAATGAAAAGACCGTGCTAGGTTAAAAACGGTGCAGATATTCTTAGAAATTGTTTAGGACATAGTTTTAAAATCCGAGAACCATCAAGTGAACAAGTGTCACTCCAATTTTTCAGGTAGGTGGGGAGACTTGAGGTTTGCCCCGGCGCCGTCTTCGGCATTTGTGTCGTCGGCTTCAGCGTCGTCGTTATTGTCGCCGGAGTTATAATTGCCGAACGATCGGCTACAGTGTCAACGACGTTGCTGACGTGGACGCTGAATGCGCTCTTGCCTCGACAGTTCTTTTTTTAGTCGTTTGCATGAAAATAATACTTTTAGGCCAGATTTACGTAGTGATGTAAGAGGAGATAATCTACCATTTTGCTCCCATTGGTCCTGCAGACTTCTGCCCTTGACAATATGAATGTTGAAATCACATCATAGTTCGACCAAAGAGTAATCAAACTTATTTACATTTTCACTTAATCCTGTAATTGTAAGCTGTGCCTGAAAAGATCCCTAATTGCTTTCAATAGTAAGGATAATTCAACGTAGAGTTCACTCTCGACTTGTATCAAAGTAAAAAGTTGACTTAGTAATGAGACTCAAACAGCACAAGAAAGGACAAGCAATGTTTTCACAAGCCCAGAAATACGCAGTAGAATAAAAGAACTTAGTTGAGTCCCTATCTGGGGCTGTTTCATGCAACCGGGCACTGAACTTCGCGGGTGCTTAGGCCTACAATAGGTGTAAACGCTGTCAGACCACATGTCCAGTTACAGTAAGTCAAACACAAAATTTTGTAAAAAAAATCCCAGTGGTAAATTGCCCCTGTTGTTACCTGAACCAGAAAATTTTCAATTCCTGTAAAACAACTGAAACGTGATATGACTTTGCATTCATAGCCTTATTAGGTAGCATCCCATTCGTTGCAGACACATTGTGCATCATCACTAAACGTCTGATTAATCTCGTGTCGCACTCACGAGGTTTTCGTACTTGAGCGTTTTAATCTCGTGTCGCACTCACGAGGTTTTCGTACTTGAGCGTTTTAATCTCGTGTTACACTCACGAGCTTTTCTTACTTATTAGATTTAGATCAACTACTCTCATCCAATGGATAAGGGTTTCAAAATTACTTTCAATTGCAGGGCATTGTACAATGAAACAGAGAGATGTCATGTTTTATATTCCTTAGAAAATGTCGAAACAGCTTTTCTTCAGGAAAGCTGTAGTTCGGAAGCGGCTTTGTATGAGTGGCACTTAGGATGGTACGGTGACATGTTTGTGTCATGGTTCCGAACATAACAAGGAAAACTTTCTAAAACCGCTCTGAGGTGGTGGTGTTACAACTATTATTAAAATCTCTTGGTCTATTTAGAATGACCTCTTGTCTATTTACACTGTCACGGCCATAGACATCTGAAAGGCCAAGTATGGTGCCAAAATGACTATTTTTACATCTAAAATACATTAATTGATGAAAAACATCAAAATACTGTGTCATAGCATACCCCAGTCGTTAATTAAGTAGGCTTTCGACAATACAGTAGCCCCATCACAAACCCCATTTAGCGCCAAAAAAGCTTGAGACGGCGCTTGCACTAATCGAAGTCTATGACATCATCGTTATCACGAATTTGGCTTTCACCGTGTCTCCAGAGTATTGGAATCAGAGATGACTGGCCATTAAATTTAGTGCAAAATACGTAGAAAATCAAGGAAACACGTCAATTTTTCATTTCACGTCAGTTAATCTTAAAATTAATCAAAACCACTACCTTTAGAATTTTTATTCAATTATTTAGCACACATCCTAATACGGGCCCGTATGGGAATCCCCGGGAGTGTGACTGGGGCCGTCGAAACAGCCGGAAAAACAAAACGCTTCGTCTGAATTGTTATCACATAACAGCGTCCTGTCGTTCAGTAACTTTTCCAGACGTGAGGGGTGCTGAACGTGCGATAATGTCTGGCTTAACTTAACTTTCATTTTTATCAGCCCACCTCAGTCAGGCTAGATACGATCTGATCGGAGATTAGAGCAATTATCAAACAAAAGAGCGCAGGCCCTCCAACCATCAACGCCACAATGGAGTTAATTGGGCTACGGGCGGTAAAGTTCCCAACTTGTTGTTGGGCTATACAATCGAACAAGTTGGGAGCAACGTGATGTCGCTGTCATGAGCAATTTCACAATGTTTATTATAAAGTGCAATTTGTTTGATACAAAAACTCGATCTGATGTTAAGAACTTTCCATTCATGTCGTTTTGAAGCCGAAGGTGTGAACGGTGTCGAGTGTGTGTCCCGTATTGGTACAGACGACAATAGGCCGTTTAATTTGGTGCAAAATACTTGGAAACGTTGCGGCACATATCAGCTTGATCTTTTTGTACAATGCAATTATATTTTATATTTGAAACTCAATTTTCTAAATAAGTCGCCTTGAAATGCTGCAACCCGTAATCGCCGCCATTTTGACTCGGTCAAGCTCAAAAAATTGAAAATTTAATAGCAACACAACATTGTGCGTGTCCCAACCGTAAGAATTTGTAAACAATTGATCGTTTTAAATTCAGTTTCAGAATTCCGTTTGGCCAACGGGAAGGACCCAAATCAGACAGAATATTTCGGATTTGGGCCGGATTCCCTATACTCTGGGCCGGAACAGTGACACGAAACGTCGAAGTGCACACTGCTGATTTTTGGAGTCAACCAGCTAGCAGTTTGGAGACTATAGCCAAATTACAGCTAGGTAACACTTTGACCTGAGCTCTGTTAAACCATACACTACAGACTGTGGTCTATCACGAAATTTCGTACAGACCGGGTATGAGTTGTGTCAGTCAACTCGTCGTGAAACTTATATCGCAAAGCCAACGACCGACGGCCGGGGTGCATGAAAACTCTGGGAGACAATTCGGACATTCACCTTGCCCGTTCAGTGACAGTCGTTCAAGGGAAGAACAATTTAATAAACGTCATTTTTAGCATTACCCTCCGCCTTTTTGTTACAAAGAAAGTCTGTTGTTGTTTTGAGTACGCTCGTGACTAAAATTTTGCGACTACTTTTGGGACATGATAACAGCTTCGCAGCAGTAAAGTTTGTTCTAAATTCGGTTAATTTTGCTGATCTTAAAAATGCTAATAACTTGTAACGAAATGTGACCAGTTCCGACAGTTTTTTGTGACAGTACGCAACCTCGTGGCAGCAAAGACCAGTTGGTAGAAGAATAAATGGGGGCAAAAGAAACTGTTCAGGTCAGGTGACGTAATCGCCAAACGCCGACTCCCAAGAGCGCACTTCAATTTTAGCTGTAGATGAGCGGTAGAACGATAATTCTTCCAACATCGGTAAATAATTTGGTTTACTCAAAGAGCGGTGCAGCTTTAGTGATACTATTTTTGAGTCAGATTTTATTTAGTCATTTTACGCACATCAACGCGAAGTTGTAGATTTTGTATACAGCTTTGCACCAAGCCCAAAGCGGATCTTGCCGATCGGGAAAGTTTGTCGCCGGCCAGTCCTTGTCGTGGATACGAATCTATTCCACGCACGGCACACGACGGGATCGGTAGGGAAGTTATGCAAATGTATCCCATTGCCGCTGACATTGCTACATCCGCACACCACGTAAATAGCGTTTTAGCCCAGAGATCTACAAGTACAGAACGTCCAAGAAATGGCAATCAGCTGTCAAGCAGTGTGGCTCCCCAGTAATTTCGTGGCGACGATGATGTCATATGAACCATTTTACGCTGATTGGTTGAGATTTTTTCTGGGGCGCTCGAAGGGGCTACGAATTATGAGCGGTGCAATTTGCGTCGCAATTAATTACTTTCCGTGGTATATAAGAAGCAAAAACAATATTTTTTATGAATAATACATACATTTCTGGTACCAAAAAGGTGTTTTGCAGCTGGACGCTGTCTAATACTGTTATGTCCATGGTCACGGGGTTTTTTGAAAGGTCACGACCTCATACCTCAGGCTTCTTACATAGAAAGTAGCTTATAAAAGCCTCGGCTTTGCATCCGCGCACCCAGGAGGGGGGTGGGGGGCTCGTTCGAGCCCCCCACTTGGCGAAGTGGGCAAAAAGGTCCACCCCATAGAAACAAATAGTCCGAGAAACCGAGACGTCCTCCGATTTTTTGTCAGTAAAAGGCCTACATAGACAGAAAATCGAGCCCCCCCCCCCCAATTTTGAAGGCTGGGTGCGCGCATGCTTTGTAACTACTTTCTATGTCAGAAGTCCGTTGTCATAGGTGTGGCCTTTTAAGAAAAGCCGAGTTATTTTTGTCAAAATTATGTTTTTACTCAAAACCAATTGAACATTTAAACAAAATAGAAATAAAGTGAATATATATGAATTAAGTCTTAGCAACTAGTCTAGCTTACTACACATTTTATCACGCTAAGCTTCTGAAATTGCTCAAAAGTGACCTGGAATGTCTAAATCAAAAGATTTTTTATGTGATTTTAGACGAGTTTATGTCCACTTCAAATGATTTTTGTTGCAGTTCTGAAAAGTATTGGCACTTTAGCTCTGGTGGCTCCTC
This sequence comes from Phoronis australis, assembly GCA_002633005.1. Classification (NCBI taxonomy): domain Eukaryota; kingdom Metazoa; phylum Phoronida; family Phoronidae; genus Phoronis; species Phoronis australis. The sequence continues at coordinate 1,216 of NMRA01000230.1, read as the reverse complement.
GGTTTTTGACGAATTGACCATTTTATTGTTTCCATGGGTAATTTTGTTACTGCTCTAGTATGTATGTACAATTGTAATCGTAGGCAATTGTAATGCAAACCATGTTGCAAAAGTATTTTTCCATGACCATTTCATTGTAAAATGCTGCCTAATTAGAACTGACAAGCCAATTTTTCATTTTGTGGTGGTTAATTTTGATAAGAACATTGATGTGGTAAATACAGCTACCTCAAGTTTTTGAAGAAGAGATCAGCGATATTGCGAAATCACGTTTTCGCAGTGAGACTACACCACCTCAAATGGGATTCTCTGACTTTATGGGTTGTGTGTGGTTGACTCTGTCCTGTAGCAATTGGAGTGTTGAAAAGATCTAGCAGGCAATTTTTATTAGAGTCATAACATTTGCACTTTTTACTGTACAGTTATCTTTGTATTGTATTATGAAAACATATTGTTGTAGTACACAAGTCTCTGGTTGGTGTTTTACATTTTTCCACAAGGAATATTTTCAACTTAGATGAGTTGTCGGTGAGGTAGGCAACTTTCAAATAAGATAAGGAATAAAATTGTCAAACAATGTTTTATTTTTTAGATGTGTGATCTTCCAATTAGTGATTACTTTTAAAAAACTAGTGCAGAATTTCATTTTTACTCTTCATTAAAGGAGAATAAATCCAAAAAAGTGCATCGTCTAGAAATTTTACTTAAACTACGTACAGGGTTGGGGATTGGACCCGTATCATGAGCAATATAACACCATACACGGATATAAAAATTTGGTGTTTAGGTTCCACGGAAAGAATTCGCGTGCGCGGTAATAGTTACTGAGTTGCGTGGTCATTGTTTGTGGATACTTTGGGATTCCTCGTCTGTGGTCATCCACGGGAAACCTGGTCGCATGGAGAACAATATATTAGCATCTTCATTGTTCCCGTAGTCATAATAAAGACAATGACGAGCATTTACCGGCAACGGTCTGATGTGAGCAAGGTTCTATATCCATGCGACCTGTGTTGTTATATCCAACAATGACACAACAAAGGAAACAATGATAGGACCAATGGGCGATATACATGCGACGAATTGTCACGGACAGTTAAGTCTTGTCATTCTCGATTCCTGACGGTTGTGGACCTTTTGGTAACAAGAACCGGTGGACTAAAAAAACGGTGGCACCGCTGTGAATTGTGCTGTCTCATTTTCTCGTAATTTTTGT
>NMRA01000023.1:1749745-1775761 GCA_002633005.1 Phoronis australis | reverse complement strand
TGGCCTCTAATCTCCTCTAGAACCAGGCCTCTGACATGTTGCTCAAAGGAGCCGATATTTGCGAACCTGACAACTCGGCCAAATTAGCTGATTTTTGCTGACAGTGTATACCTTGTATAATAGTAGATACAACCACCAGAATGTAAGGATACCATGTATCATGCTTCCCACTAAGACTTAACTCCTTTAAAGCTGCATTGCACACTATTGAGATGGTTGAAAAGCAAAAATTAAATTAGGCCTATATACTCATAAAACTAGTATCATACGTTTCTAGACATCATAGCATTCTCTTTCCTGTTAACCAGCAAAAACATCGAAACCATCACCAACTCAAGAACAGGCTTCTTAGTTAAGGTAAGCCAACCCTAAAATTGCAAATTGGAAAATGACATTTGTATTCATTGCCTGCAACTTGAGTTGAAAGCTGATTCAGAAATAATTCAAAATCAGACGAGTATAGTAGTGTTTAAACCCCACAGCCCTTTGGTTTAGAATTCTACATTTACAGCTAAACGGGGGTAAAATATGCAGCTTTAAAGAAATTAGTGGAAAGCATCAACTAAATAACACTAAAATACAGTGTCTACGATAACTTACTAATACCGTATTTTACTTGAAAGTGACTGATTATCCAGTACCTTGGGAACCCTATTTACTCAATTTTACTGATCAGATTGAAACTCTGCAGGTGCTAAGCTTTGATTAACCCTTATCCTGCGCTAGGCGAGGTCAGCCAACAAGCCAATTATCCTATTAAAATGCGTCGGGTGTACTCAATCACCTATAATAAGCTACGGCTAGACTGCGCAAGGAGGGTGTACTCACCCCAAGACACTGGTGTTTTTCATTCAGAAATTGTGAAAGCCCCGTATGCTGTTTATATATGTGAGCATGCGCATTCCACAGTTCATAGTTTCCTTTACATTTTTCTGATTTACAACGTATGGCTGTGGTGAGTTGTTGCCGAGATATTTGAAAGTATACGCAAGTTTTATCTTGGCTGGTGCCAAATGTGGTAAGATGACTGTTGACCAGTTTCTTGAGGAAGTGTTCGTGGGCTCAGATAGTGAAAACGAGCTGTAATTGGCACTTGACAGTGACGGTTACAGTGACTGGGAAACTAATGCAACAGTCACAAGTAATGCAGGTTCTATCGATTCAGATCTCAGTGCAATTTTGGAGGAGTTACCGGTCCCTGAAGCTGAACTTGGAATGGCCTACGACGATGCTTGGCTCACGCCCTTCGCGCATAATACAGAGCCTCTGAAACATGATGGAACTCATTCAGAACTAGATATTTTTGTGACTTTTTCACAGAATAGCTTTTTGTCCCCATCCGTGTTTCAAGTTTTTGCACACCAAGGTGAACTTCAAACCAGACTTTAGCAAGCGACTGCACCAGTCATAAATTTGTTATCGTGCAAAGTTGAGGTAGGCCCTATGTTATATACTGTACATTCTTGTTTGTAGATGTGATGTTACAGACAATAAATCTGCTTTATTAAACATGCAAGTCCCATAAATTCCCTTTTAAAAATGCTTATTACGGTTTTTGAGTGTCAGCTACAATGTTCTCATGTGCGAAAACAGATAAAAACAAAGGGTGTCCAGTTTGTGTGTACTTACAGTGATATTATCTGCCTCAATAGTTGTCAGGCTTCTATGTAGTCTGACGTCTTGTCGCCCCTTCTTCGTAACAGCTAAACCAGGATTCTCTTCTACCCACCGTACTCTAACTAGTTGGAGGCGTAGCTTGATGTCGTCAGATGGCATCCAGCTTCCTCGACCCGTTTCGACCCTAAACCATAACGGTCTCCACTGGTGGGTCCACAGTGGCGGCCAACCCACTGTGCATCACTGAGGCNCTTCTACCCGCCGTATACTAACCAGTTGGAGGCGTAGTTTGATGTCGTCAGATGACATCCAGCTTCCTCGACTAGTTTCGACCCTAAACCATAACGGTCTCCACTGGTGGGTCCACAGTGGCGGCCAACCCACCGTGCATCACTGAGGCCTCCAACTTCCTTCATTCCGACGGTAGCGCAGCCAACAAGATGTCCTCTCAGCTGTCTCGCCCAGTCTTCTCACTGCAGCTTTCTTCCTTCCCCCTCGCACACCAAGCTTCTCTAGCAACCACCATACAGATCTTGCAGGGAATCCTCTACATCCCCCCTCTACAGGAAACAACCAAGTTCGCCAGCTCTGCATGTCTCCGCCAGCTCGCTATACTTAGATAATTTCCTCTCATGGACCTCTTCGCATCCTTCCTCCCAAGGCACCGTAACCTCTATAATCACTATAAATTGATGAATGTCCGACCACAGAATGATGTCAGGCCGAAGTGATGTTTCCACAATATTCGGGAACACAAGCTTTCTTCCCAGATCTACTCTCATTTCCCAGCTTACTCCATCCAGGATGCAAGGCTGCTGACGTGACTTCTTCCGTATCTCACCTTCGCTGACGAATTGTATATGCTGTCTGCTTGCCCTAGGCTGAGTTACTCTTGTCTTACGCTCTCCATCCATGATGTCTGCAAGGGTCTTCAGTACTTGGTCATGACGCCATCTGTATCGGCCCTACTGCAGTGTCACCTTGCACCGTGATAAGATGTGGGCCAAATGTACCTCTTCCTCCGCGCAACTGGCAGGCTAGGTCATCCACTAGGCCCCAGCGAAGAAGGTTTGCAGGCGATGGTAACACGTCGTAAACCGAGCGAAGTAAAAACNGCAAGAATAATTATAAACACGAATTTAGAGCATATTGTTGTTCAGATTGGTTGAGACCTTGCAATTTACACTTTAAAGCTGCATTTCACACTATTGAGATGGTTGAAAAGCAAAAATTAAATTAGGCCTATATGCTCATAAAACTAGTATCATAATGTTCCTAGACATCATAGCATTCTCTTTCCTGTTTACCAGCAAAAACATTGAAACCATCACCAACTCAAGAGCAGGCTTCTTAGTTAAGGTAAGCCAACCCTAAAATTGCAAATTGGAAAGTGACATTTGTACTCATTGCCTGCAACTTGAGTTGAAAGCTCATTCAGAAATAATTCAAAATCAGACGAGTATAGTAGTGTGTTTAAACCCCGCAGCCCTTAGGTTTAGAATTCTACATTTACAGCTAAACGGGGGTAAAATATGCAGCTTTAAAGAAATTAGTGGAAAGCATCAACTAAATAACACTAAAATACAGTGTCTACGATAACTTACTAATACCGTATTTTACTTGAAAGTGACTGATTATCCAGTACCTTGGGACCCCTATTTACTCAATTTTACTGATCAGATTGAAACTCTGCAGGTACTAAGCTTTGATTAACCCTTATCCTGCGCTAGGCGAGGTCAGCCAACAAGCCAATTATCCTATTAAAATGCGTGGGGTGTACTCAATCGACTATAATAAGCTACGGCTAGACTGCGCAAGGAGGGTGTACTCACCCCAGGACACTGGTGTTTTTCATTCAGAAATTGTGAAAGCCCCGTATGCTGTTTATATATGTGAGCATGCGCATTCACAGTTCATAGTTTCCTTTACATTTTTCTGATTTACAACGTATGGCTGTGGTGAGTTGTTGCCGAGATATTTGAAAGTTTACGCAAGTTTTATCTTGGCTGGTGCCAAACGTGGTAAGATGACTGTTGACCAGTTTCTTGAGGAAGTGTTCATGGACTCAGATAGTGAAAACGAGCTGGAATTGGCACTCGAAAGTGACGGTGACAGTGACTGGGAAACTAATACAACAGTCACAACTAATGCAGATTCTATCGATTCAGATCTCAGTGCAATTTTGGAGGAGTTACCGGTCCCTGAAGCTGAACTTGGACGGGCCTACGACGATGCTTGGCTCACGCCCTTCGCGCATAATACAGAGCCTCTGAAACATTATGGAACTAATTCAGAACTAGATATTTTTGTGACTTTTTCACAGAGTAGCTTTTTGTCCCCATCCATGTTTCAAGTTTTTGCACACCAAGGTGAACTTCAAAACAGACTTTAGCAAGCGACTGCACCAGTCATAAATTTGTTATCGTGCAAAGTTGAGGTGGGCCCTATGTTATATACTGTACATTCTTGTTTGTAGATGTGATGTTACAGACAATAAATCTGCTTTATTAAACATGCAATTCCCTTGAATTCCCTTTTAAAAATGCTTATTACGGTTTTTGAGTGTCAGCTACAATGTTCTCATGTGCAAAAACAGATAAAAACAAAGGGTTTCCAGTTTGAAAGTTAATAGAATTATTCACAGCAAGGCTATGGTAAAGGTAATATGTATATGGTGAAAATCTCCATTAAATTCTTAACAACTTTTGTGCAGACTACTTTTATGTGAAGTTGACATTACCCCTTCAAATTTCCAATCTAAAAATGTTAGGTCATTAATCTGAGTGACCTTCGTAACAGCCCAGTGCACATCAGCAGTGGTGACCTACTTAGCTCAGCGCACAGGGAAAGTTGTCTGAATAGAGGCTTAGCAGGATAAGGGTTAACAATATTTTTTACACAATACATTTATAATGAAGTCACATGATTCTTGCCAGTGAATTGTTACAAACTATACTTTGGCAGGCAGAAGTCGCTGAACACCTGTGGTGTGCTGCCAAGGATGCTAAGTTTGTCTCGGTGTGTGGTGTACCGTACACAGCCCTGCCCATCGCCACGGTGAGTAGTGAGTGAGAAACTGGAGATTTTTTATAGTGTTACTTATTCATTGACTTATGATATTAGAAAGTAGGTATGCATATCATTCCATTGTATTCAACATCTAATTGTTATCACATGTTTGGTTAAAGCGCTTTTTTTCAGAATCATTACAGTTCTTTTAGATGCAGCACTTCAATTGATCACTTTGTTGATGCAGCTCGGCCATTTTAATCGTCTGCTGGTGATGTAGGTGCGTCAAGCTATCACAACTCTTCTGCCGTCGGCACAGCCAAATTTGCACGTTGTTGCCACAGCACGTCCACTGTATGATGCTTCTTGTACAAACACAATCCTCACTATTAAACATCTATCATTATATTATATAAAGGCATTTCCCTAAGTGCTTACACGGCCTACGCGTAATTCACATGCAGAACGGCAGGTATAGGTGTTACCAATATTTCCTGAAACATAATTTCACCTGCCGTCTGAAACGGATTGATGTTCTGAAAAATTGGTCCTACTACAGACTCCTTGGATTACGTTTTTATTCTCCATTATACATACATCTTGTACAAACACAGTTCTCGTTTGAAAGACATTGATATAGCATAACAAAGGCACAAAATCTACAGTGGCTGCACCAACACCCTTTCCTCACATTGTAATTGATGGGGACAATGTAAGAGCATCGATCACCGATATGTTTCTCAGAGAAACCTTGCCAACTTGCCACAGATCTTAAAGTAGATCTTATTTTTCACATGTAACAAGCTTGTTTTGAAGGACATTTCCAAAACAATTTTGCATCGTGAAATGCGATTTTATTTTTTAACCTTTGGTTTAACAAAATACAAGTAACATGATTGGCAAATAATTCACGCCCACAAACATTACACACATGCATACCTGTGGTGGGGGTCATTTGCAACTCCAAGTTAACTCAAAATAAAAGCACCATAAGGGGCCAACTTTTATTGAAATCCTCAAAGTTTTCTTTTTTGAATACATTTTTTTTCAATTCTGAAATATTCAAAGACTTCCCTTTTTAAATATTACAAATTGGTATTTTTATTTTTAAGTCGCTGTCGATAGTTATGAACTTATCATAAACATACCATTAGGTTTTTTATATTTTTTGTAGTCAAATTTACTTGAAGGTTGGAATTATGAAGTTCTGTCAAACCACGTTTTATTGATTCACAGTGATACGGCTAGGTACTGCTGTGGCTTAGCTGGGTGGTCCTCTCCAGGCTGCATCTTGAAAGTGAGGTGAGCAGCAGGGCGACACCCCGATGGATGAGGGCAAACTACCGAGGGATGGCAACGAGGGGGGTGGGGCTGTAACACTCTAAATTGATCCCGTGATCGGGGGAGAGTATAGTAGCTGTGCTGCTGAGGTACTCTAATATTTTCAGTGAATCTTTATGAAAACATAAAACGTCACTAGTTAGAGTTAACTTTAAAACAAATAGTGTAAGGGTTTTCCGATATTCAATAATCTAAAGACAAATTCGTCTGCGTATAACTTCGAATGTATTATGTTTCCAAGCACATAAGAAATTAAACGTAAAGTATTAGAGACACCATTTTTGCCCTGCCACTATTCTCTCCTCGCATTGCCACTGTTTCCTTCAATTGCTACTATTCTCCCTGCCATCTCTAAGTTTGCCTCCGTGTGTCACAATTTTTTCATCACTATTGTCATGAAAAGCAGATAAGGAAACCACAGGCGCTCAAATCTCACTTTGCCGAAGTTCATGACCTCTAGAGAGTCACTCGCTCTCCTACTTAGGAGGCACTGTTCGAGAGTGATATTTTTCGAGTGCCTGTAAATAAACAAGATCGGCAGAAGGTGACAATAGTTGACCGGTGGTCAGAGCTTTTCGGTTGTTTTTTGTTACTGTTATGTTAATGAGTTGACCCGGCTGATATTGTTTTGCAAGAGTGAGAACAGCATCGTCGTAAATTTTAGTTGCATTTGGCGAGTTGAGGAACGAAAAACTGAAATCTCATTTGGCGAGTAAGCCTCAAGCGCAGGTCGTCAACAGTAACTTCAGCTCGCAAAATGCGAACAGGTACTCGCCAAACTGAACCCCGATTTACCCTTTTGAAGTTGTTCTTAAAACGTTCCTTTAGTGCTTAAAAGAAGTGACTGTTGAGAACAGTCTCTGACACGTTTCATTTTATTTGCATGGTCTCAAGACAAAAAATTAGTCCTCATCTGAGTAGAAAACAAGTTGTCATCAATTTTATTGTATTAAGTGGTTTGCATCAAATTTTTCTGTGGTAGAACGAAGATATACTCCCAGACTTTTCCTAATTTTGTAAGATAAAGTGTACATTCTCAAAACGTAGATTAGAATCCAAAGTGTATTAACACTCACTGACAATGGTGTGACCTCATTATGCATATTCACAACAAGCTGTGGACATCGTTCTCAGAAAAAGAAGCATCTTTTAAGATGCTTCTTAAAAGAGGAAAATTGCAAGCCCTTAAAAGGGCTTGGAATTTTCCTCTTTTAAGAGGATTTCCACCTTCTTGGTTTTAATTTCTTCTTATTTGGTTTCTAGTTTCATCTTTTTTGTCTTTTTATCAGTATTTTGACTTTATTCATGCAAAAACGTTTATTTCACTTAAATTTTACACCTAAAAGAAATATTTCTATCACACAACCCTATTTGTGGAATGATGTATCACCTGTCAAATTCTCCTTTTTTGTCGGTCATTCCAAGCTCTGTATCTTAAAATTAACTACACAAAGCTGGTAAAATGTTGAACATGCTAACTCTTATTGATGTGTTCGCCATCGACCAGGAGTCAGTTTCAGATACAACTGCCCTCTCCCCCCCATGCATACATTAGGTCACACTGCTTGCTTAAACTGCCAGTCTAGGGATGATGTCGTCAGACATATTAAAAGCTTTTATGTTTAGATTAGATTGCTCGTGTGCTATTGTGCCTGTCAAAAGATGTCCGTCTCATGTAACTATCCTACTACCAACTTACAGTTGTTTGAATATAAATATTGGGAGTATTTCTTTTAAAAGTTTTTTACCAAGTATTTTTGATGCTCCTGAGATCAACATTCATTTTGTATTTTTTTTTTAATTTCACAGCAAGTTTCCGTAACTAAGAATATTCCAATGTTGATTCGGCGAAAGGAAGCAAAGGATTATGGGACTAAGAAGTTGATTGAAGGGAAGTATAGGCCGGGAGATCTCTGTTTGATTCTGGAAGATGTTGTAACAAGTGGCTCAAGTGTGTGGGAGACTGTGCTGGTAAGAGCAACCTCTGAGGATGTTGAACTTTTTAATATCTGAATTTCTAAAATGTGTGCTGTGACTGTGTTGAACACTCAACTTTTGCTTTTAATAAACAATTTGCAATTTTTATTTTTACAAATGTAGCTTTGTCAGTGCACGGTATTTTCTTCACAGCCCCTTGTTTTAATGATCGCATTGAATTGATCTCGGCTCTTAAAATATGACCTAACGTGATTTTTGTCACTCTGATTACACTAAAGTTTTGTTTTTAATTTTTGCGAAATTTTTCATCTTTTAATAACAGATGGCAGCCTTCTCATTACATTAACTTTATTTTATACACAAAAGTTGAGATCAAGCACAAGGGATTACGAGCATGTTCGCCAATGGACCAGGCAGAGGGTGATAAATGCTATATCATAGATTCTTTTTATATTTTCTCTGTCTGATGACACTGGTCCCAATGCCTAATTTTGGTTTCCATGGATACTATTCGTTTCCGGCAAGTTTTGAGCCTGGCGGTAGTTGAGTTTTCGTAAAATTCAACAGTTACGTTCCGCAGTGGAAGTAACGTTGAAATATTGATCAGGTGTGACCTTCGATTACTTTGTTCATGCAAATTTGAAAGATTTCAACAATTATTTGTCTGTTTTTAGAGCAGCATAAGATGAGTACTTTTAGTGATTTTTGAAACGGTCAAAATTGGCTAAATTTGTATCCTGATATCTCAGCTGGCACAGGTTTCAGAACATTTTAGTACTCACCAATGTGTTGAGCTACCTTAGATCTTCAAAATAAGACAAAAAAATCGTCTGGCGCTAATGGATTTCATGTCATTTGAAGTCGAAAGCGACTGGTGGTTACGCCATTTCACCACAATGAGTAATGCAGACAAACGTCATCAAAAAATGAATGTTCGCTACTGGTTGGCCCGCTAACTGCAAATCAATTGATCATTTATCAAAAAGTCGTATTTTCTAGACTCTGAGGGTACTCTACTTTATTTCTGAAAAGTGCTCGTAGTCATGGAATTAGGATATATGTACTTACTAGACAAACAACAGCAGTTTTGGCAAGACTCCTTTGCGAAGGTCGAAATTCAAATCTCACTGGTTTTGTAAAGTTCAGTTATTCTTATTCGCACGGCTAAAACAACAAACACCGCCAATAAACCAGTTTCATAACAATTTCCTTCAAAGATCGTGGTTGCCCCCTACCCTCATGCAACTTTTCAAATCTTACAGTTTTGTAAAAAGAATTACATATCATTTATTTGTGGTTTTGTGTGTGGTTGTTAACAGAGATGCTTACTGCGAGTTAGCTCTGGAGTGTGTCAGAACAAACGTTATTTTTATGGAATGTTCAAGTGGTTTTGATGCAGGGCGTTGGAAGCAGAGCACAGTGTCTGAAAGATTCAATGGCAATTACAGGGAAGGGCAAAACCACTGGTGACCAGATTTCCATGGACGTTATATAGCCGCCAGTTTCCCAAGAACTTCACCGTTTGGAGTGGTATTGCTGGCTAGTGTTATCATTTTGCTGTCTGTATGCAGTTTGTTGTAACTGACTCAGTCAAGTGAAAAATGGGAGGCTTTCAAGTAGCAATGGGGGCTGACCATGTGGAACAGGCTTCCAGTGAGAAGATACTTCATCTGTGCAGTGAAAGGCACAGAGGAACATAATTGATTGTGTGCGACTAGATGTGAGAAGTTTAAATAAGTGAAATTACTTCCCAGTCCTCCAGAGGGCAATGGTATCCTGTTCCTGGTGATCAGCCGTTACTTGACTATGTGAATGCCTCCTGTTGGGTGTTTGCACAGTCTACTTGGTTTCCATAGAATTCCAAGGTGAGCCCGGTGTGTTGCCCTTGCCTTGGACACAGTCACACGCAGGTCCAGTGAACACGCATTTGTAAATTGTCCGACTCTCTTCAAAATCAGTTGCCATTCAGGTTGTAGGTGTGGTGACTTTGTACTCACTTTATGCTGCACCAAGATTTCACACGTGCAGAGGATATTCTATGGAGGTCCCACACACTTCATCACACTTCAACATAATAGTTAACACTGCAAGTCAGGATCGTCAGCCATTTTGCCACCACTAAAGTGACACCCATTACGGCCTTTTTCCGGTGATCACAACTTGTTCGATTTTATAGCCCAACAACAAGTTGGGAAGATAACCCCTGTAGCCAATATCTTACATGACTGATTAACTCCATTCTGGCATTTATGGTTGGAGGGCCAGCTCTCTCTTGTTCGATAATTGCTCTAATCTCCAATAAGATCGTATCTTGTCTGACTGGGCTGTGCTGTTAAAAATAAAAATTAAGTTATAACATATTTGAACATAAACCGATAGCATTTCTGAATTCCTCGTCAAATGCTGATCATGTTTAGTTTCTGAATCGCCAAAATAGCCCCACTACAACCAAAGTTGCGACAATTCTTTCCAAATGTACCAATTCGCTTTGGGTTTGACTGTGTTCACATGTGGTCGTAATAAGCCTGGTGGATAATTGGCTTGCCTGTTGTCATACCAGACAAAAGACTGTGCTTGGCAGTTAACAAAGCTAGATGTTATCACATGCTCACAACCCTCTACACCTGGTAAAGTCACTGAATGGGAGAACGCCATCATGCCTGTTATTGGACACTGGGTTCACGAAAAACGCGGAATTATAATGAAAATGGAAAAAATAACAAACAAATGCGCCTCACTTAATGAGACTAAGCTAAATGTTAGTAAAACAACTTTTGAATCAAATTACTATGCAGTTAACTGGTGTTATGGTGTTCCAAAAAGGTATCGGTATTGAAGGTAATTTCCAAGGTGGTTGTAACAAGCTTTCGATTCCTATAGGAAAATGCTCTCTGCCACTCAATCAACTTCGCTAAGATAGAAACGTCTTGTGTAAAAGTCTGGTGTTGATCAGTGCTGTGCCAGCTGAGGTATATTGGCTCAAAGTGTGGGGAAATTGCAAGGGTTTGTTAACCTCTGACCCCTCTATACTTTAAGCCTGAAATTTTGAACTTATCAGAAGAGTTAATGAGTTTTTTTTAACATCTTTATGAAGCCAAAGACTTGCCTTATTTAAAAATTTCAAAGAAATAATTATCTTGTGCACCTGTATTTTTATTATGTATTGCAAATAAGCCATTTTCGGCGAGTCCATTGCATGGTTTACCCTCAAAATAGAGGCTGCCTGATTTCTCCCCCTTAAACAAGGTAAAATAAGATTGGTCCACGTGGACACTGTTTTGTTTATCATCCCAAAGGTAATTAAAATGCATAGTATGGTTCAAATCCGTGACATTGGGTTTATCACCCCTCTGGGCATTTTTGCCTGCTGTGAACCGTAATTCAGTCTTAAGAGACTAATAAGTGCATAATCGACCTGCAAACACAGAATTTGAATTCAGGCCTCACAAGCGATAGTCCGCAACCAATATCTCTGCTCTAAACAATGTTCCTTAATCAATCCATTAAGCCGTTTTAATTGTATTCAAGTGCCTACCTGAAGGTCGCTTCCTGTCGTCCTAATCGTAACTTATACATTGCATATCTTGTCATTTTATGTTGCAAGGCACTGAACTCTCATGACATTGTGTGTAAAGATGCCGTCGTCTTGTTGAACAGAGAGCAGGGTGGCCGAGAGTTGCTTCAAGAGAAGGGTGTGACTTTGCACAGGTAACTAGGTCCATGTGGACACTGACCATTGTCCTGTGATGGTCAGTCTCAAGCATTTTATGGTACATGATATGATTAATTGACAATATGTTGTCTATTTTATTAGTCTTCTCACTATATCTTGTTGCTCATGTGGAACAACACATCAGAATGATAATGTTCTTATGCTGACATGTTTCTGTTCAGTTGCCTTTTGCGCAGAAACTCACACTTTTTCATATGGTATGGGGAACCCATTTTACCACATCACATTTTTATGTGTTCACATATTTTTTGTGGAAGCATTATGTCATCATCTCCGTCCGGCGTCTGCTCTCTATCTCCAAGAGCCTTCGACATATGATCATGAAATTTTGCACCTATTTTCTTTTCGTGGATGGGACGACATGAGCGGACTTTTGGACAGATCAGGGCCCGGTCTCCAATCTCCGTACTCAGACTCGAATCATGCTCAAACTCACACTTCATACTCAACTCGAGTACAGACTCAGCTTTGGTGTATTCAATGTCATACTCGAAAAATCTGTACTCTAAATTTCGAGCACGTACTCAGTTTTCGAGTGTACTCGAACTGAAGTGTATCTCATCTATATTTCGAGTACGATTTTGAGTAAAAATTCGGAGTCTATGCTCAAATTTCAAGTTTGGTATGGCAGTGTGCTTGAAATCGTACTCGAAAATAAATACGAGCCAGAGAACAAAATATCGAAAGGGAACCAAGAAACACAGCAAATCTAAAAAAATAAGTCCTCTTACCGTATCTCAGCACTTCAATTTCAGTTCAGAGATAATAGTTTTCATCTTAAATCTTCTTATTCTTCACCTTATTAACCCGCCGTATCACTGTATGTTATGGCCGCCATTCTACCTCTACAATTCCTGGCAACAGGCGCATTGTAATCCCTTGTCGGCGAGTCATAACAAGCGTCGAAAGCAGTTGTGGGAAAAGTCGTGTGAGAAGTTTGTGCTGCCCTTATTTCGGTATGTGTGCCTACGTTTTGTAGGGTTTCCAAAAGACGAGGAGGGGAGGGAAGTTAAAAAAAGTTCGCTTCCCTGTCAGGTACATTTCTCATCATAACTTAGTCATCTATAATTCCTCAATCCCCAAATGGAATTCCAGATTTTGTTTGCCGATTTCTAAGTAGACGTCTCGTCCCGTTCACTGCCACTGGTGAACTCTGAATGCCTGCACAAGTATTGTTTTTTAACTCACGTGCCAAATGTCAACTCACTTGATACATCCCAGTAAAATACAATGATACAGTATCAAAGTTTGACATCAGCGTAGACCTACACAGCAATGGGTTTTATGTCAAGACTAAATTAGCAACAGAGATGTGATGTGATAAGCTGTTACATATTTCTTAAGACATTTTCGGGACTGAGTGAGGAACTCAAGATGTAAAGCTTAATAATTGCCAAATGTATCAAAGAAATGGCATAAGAATATTAATTGAAACTAAAAAATGAATAACAGTTACAGAACACTCAGAATTCCACGTTATAGACATACTGTTGTAGTTGTAGCGACAGCAGGCGATAATGTAGGCCTAGTTCTTGGGGTGGTCTATTCCAATAGGGAGCGATGAATCAGAGCGGCTTTGTGTGATTTTGCATTTCACATCATAAAGAGTTCCATAGCAACTCGAGTATGAGTGTCAGATTTGAGTACGTTTGGAGTCTACTCGAAATACGACATTAGATACGCTTTTTTGAGTACGACTCCAGTTAGCACGATTTTGAGTATGAAATCTCGAGTATGAGTATGAGTCTGAGTGCGGAGATTGGAGACCGGGCCCTGATTACTGATGTGCCCCTTAGTGGCAATTTTAGTTTTTTACGTTTACCTCTGTATCTTCAAAAGTCCTCAATGTTTTTTCATGAAATTTGGCATATAGGCATCTATTAGAATTTAGTGAGATGACACTATCCTCCCGTTTTTGGATGAATTTAACGTAGCTTGCACCACCTAGTGGCTATTTTTTATGCATTCACATATTTATATGTGGACGCATTATGCCGTCATCTCTGTCCGTCCGTCCTGCGTGCGTCCGGTGTCTGCTGCTCTATCTCCAAAACCCTTTGACTTACGTTCATGAAATTTGGCATATATGTTCCTTTCATGGATGGAACGGCATGAGTGAACTTTCGGACGGATCCAACTACCAATGTGTCCCCTAGTGGCAATTTTATTTTTTTTACTCTTACCTCTATCTTCAAAGGTCCTCAACCTATTGTCATAAAATTTGGCGTATCTATTAGCGAGATGACGCTATCATCCCGTTTTCGGATGGATTTGGTGTAGTTTGCACTACCTAGTGGCCATTTTTACTGTTTTCAGTCTGTTTTTTGGCATCCACCCTCTATCAACCAAACGGCTTTTTGGATGATTGTGAAAATTGGCATGTATGTTCTTACTTCAAAGCTGACGATGATTTTCCGACGACTTCGACTACTGTAGTTCCTCCTAGTGGCAGTTTTTTTGTGCAAATGGCTGTATCTCCTAAAGCGTTTGCAGAATCTTTGCTAAATATAGCAAGTGTATTTATATTATGTTCACAACAGATGACAACAGCTTTTGGACGGATCTGACTACCAGTGTGTCCCCTAGTGGCCATTTCATTTTTTAGGTTTACCTCTGTATCTTCAAAGGTCCTCAACAGATTTTCAGAAAATTTGTAATGTAGGCATCTATTGGTGAGATGATGCTATCCTCCCATTTTCGTATGGAATCTAGGTACTTTGCACCACCTAGTGGCCATTTTTCCTGTTTTTGAGTGTTTTTTGCCATCCACCCCTCGATCAACCAAACCATTCTAAGGATGATTTTGAAAATTGGTGTTTATGTTCTCAGTGTGAAGAGGGCGGTTGACTGTAAGGAATTCTACTACTGTGGCGCCTCCTAGCAATAGTTTTGTTTTACGCCCATAGCTTCATCTCCTTAACTCACTGCATGATCTTCATTAAATTTAGTAATTGTATCTATATGAACAACAGACTACGTCTTTCAGGCCGATACAATGAACGCTGTGCCCCATAGTGGCAATTTCATTTTTTCTGTTTTCATTTGTTTCTCTGAAGTTCCTCGACAGATTTTTATGAAATTTGGTAAATAGCTTTCTATTAAAGAAGCGGCAACATTTTTCAGTTTCCAGGTGGATTAGATGTTTTTGTGCCATCTAGTACCTATTTTTATGACACAAATAAGCAACCCTAGGAGCACACCGTTTGTGGTGCATTCGTGGGCGCATTTCAATGCTCCACATTGCTCTTGTACTGTTTTCAAGTCTGTTTTTGGCGTCCACCCCTCTATCAACCAAACCGCTATGAGGGTGATTGTGAAAATTGGCAGGTATGTTCTTACTATGAAGAGGACAGCTGACGATGATTTTCCGACAACATCGACTACTTTGGCGCCTCCTAGTGGTATTTTTTGTGCCCATGGCTGTATGTCCTAAATCGTTTGCAGGATCTTTACTAAATTTAACAAGTATATTTATGTGATGATAACAACGAACGATGACAACTTTCAGACGGATCTGACTGCCGGTGTGCCCCTTCTGTATCTTCAAAGGTCCTTAATGGATTTTCAGAAAATTTGGAATATAGGCATCTGTTGGTGAGATGATGCTATCCTCCCATTTTTGGATGGAATCTACTTACTTTGCGCCACCTGGTGGCCATTTTTACTGTTTTTTGAGTCTGTGTTTTAGCGTCCACCCTCGATCAACCAAACCATTCTAAGGATGATTTTGAAAATTGGCGTTTATGTTCTCAGTGTGAAGAGGACGGTTGACAATGAGGACTTAGACCACTGTAGCGCCTTCTAGTAGTAGTTTTGTTTGTTTTGCGCCCAAAGCTGCATCTCCTAAACCCACTACAGGCTCTTTATTAAATTTAGTAATTGTATTTATATGAAGCTAACAACAGACGACAGTGTCTTGCAGGTGGATCCAACAAACACTGTACCCTATAATGACAATTTCATTTTTTCCATTTTCCTTTGTTTCTCTGAAGATTTTTATGAAATTTGTTAAATAGCTTTCTATTAAAGAAGTGATGGCGTGTTTCCATTTTCAGCTGGATTGGATGTTTTTGCGCCATCTACTGGCAATTTTTATGAAACAAATGAACAACCTTAGAAGCACACCATTTGTGGTGCATTTGTGGGTGCATTTTAATGCCCCACGTTGCTCTTGCCTTGTAAAATACCACCTTTGCGGTGTCCATTTTGATCATAGTATTGATCATCTTTATGCTAGAGACATGTTTATTGAGGCTTGGACTGGCATCTGCCCAACAGTTGTTCATTTTAGTTTCTGTTTAAATGCTCACAGGTTTCCAGAATGTGTCGTTATACCTTCATAATTTCAGTCAAACTGCCATGGGTGCCATTACAGGAAGTGTGGGTGCCATTACAGGAAGTCCTGATAGTGTGAGCAATGTGACCAATGGCCTCTAGGGTATTCATCAGTTATCCATTATCTGATTGGATAATGTCTATGACTAATGTTTTGTTTTCTTGACAGTGTGTGTACGGTGAGTCAGGTGCTAGACATTCTGTTCAAACGACAACTGCTCGATGTAGAGATGGTGGAGAGAGTAAGAACCTTTATCAAGGAGAACAGCTTACTGAAAATTGCGGACAGCCAAGCAGCCAAGGTATGGCCTGCAATAGTCACAGGGGTCCCTTAGTTTGACAACCAGTTTTATTCACTGAATAACAGGCATCAAACTGGTTCTCAAAATCCGGGATCCTTGTGAGTGACTGTTTCCCTAATATGGAGTGGTACAGGGGGCTCTATCTAGTCATATGTGGACCAAGGGAGGGTAGTGTTTCTCTTCAGAGGTCCTTATAACCTGATATTCTCAAGGGATTGAGTGTTTCTCTTCAGAGTTCCTTATAACCTGATATTCTCAAGGGATTGAGTGTTTCTCTTCAGAGGTCCTTATAACCTGATATTCTCAAGGGATTGAGTGTTTCTCTTCAGAGGTCCATATAATCTAATATTCTCAAGGGATTGGTCCATATTTGTTTTATAATACCATCCTTAATGTTATTATCCTTTGATTTCAACCAGTCAACATAATGCAAGTTTTCATACTTTGTTTTAATTAGCCAATCAGAGAACATATGTTTCAGTGATCGTGTAATAATATTACTCCCTTAGTAATGGCATTCGTATAACTCAGCAAAAGTATATATTTTCTGAAAGTAGAAATTCTGTAGAATTTGATTTTTGAACTCTTATCAATCTTCCTCTAATTAGGTCATGTGACCTTGCTTTATAGGAAAATTGAGTAAAAAAAGAACGGTATGTTCATAGCAAAAACGCAGTTTTCTAAATTATCGTTTCATTTTTGTTATATGCAACATGGAATTTTTTATGGAAATCAAATGAGTCCTACTTTTGATAGCCTCTCATGCAAATATGAAACATTATAAAAACAAACTCCTAATAGTTTGAAATTTTATGTGAATTAGATCGGTCATTTCTGAGTTACGATGTTTTGAAGTTGGCCAAAATTGTACATTTAATTTTTCAGGGTCATTCATAAACTTCAGATGGTTAAAATAATATGTCTGTTACTCTAACATACAGCTTCCAGCCTCAGATCCTGTCTTAAGTTACCGCGAACGTCAGCAACTAGCCACTCACCCCGTCCTTCAGAGACTTTTCTCGATAATGGATGAGAAGCAAACAAACCTTGCGGTAGCAGCTGATGTGACGACTACTGCTGAATTGTTGAAGGTAACTGTTGCATGCAATAATCTTGCGTTTGGTAGAAATAAGCTATTTTTGAGTTCACAATTAGCATTATTTACTCACATGTACAAAAGTGCACTTTCCGGAACCCTGTCTATGAAAGTGTCAAGATAATGCTGATAATGTTGATCATGATGAAAGAGCACACACTCTTTAGTGTTGATCGTGATGGTAGAGCACACACTTTTCAGTGTTGATCATGATGAAAGAGCACAGTCACACTCTTCAGTGTTGATCATGATGAAAGAGCACACACTCTTCAGAGTGTTGATCATGATGGTAGAGAACACACTAAATGGTAGAGCACACACTTTTGAGGGTTGATCACGATGAAAGAGAACACACTCTTCAGTGTTGATCATGATGATAGAGCACACACTCTTCAGTGTTGATCATGATGATAGAGCACATACTCTTTAGTGTTGATCATGATGGTAGAGCACACACTCTTCAGTATTGATCATGATGATAGAGCTCACACTTTTCAGTGTTGATCATGATGAAAGAGCACACACTCTTCAGTATTGATCATGATGAAAGAGCACACAGTCTTCAGAGTGTTGATCATGATGATAGAGCACACACTTTTCAGTGTTGATCATGATGAAAGAGCACACACTCTTCAGTATTGATCATGATGAAAGTGCACGCACTCTTCAGTGTTGATCATGATGAAAGAGCACATACTCTTTGGTGTTGATCATGATGGTAGAGCACACACTCTTCAGTATTGATCATGATGAAAGAGCACGCACTCTTCAATGTTGATCATGATGATACGCATAGAAAAGCCATTTAGTAAAGTGTTCATTTTTTGGTCAGGTTTACAATTATATCAAAACTGCAGCAAGCCATGATTCCCTCTTTTTTCTAAATCACTATAATTTGGCAGTAATATTTCTGGTATACATATTTCATTGAAGACACGACTTTGATCTGTTTTTAAGTTTAATTTCAGTGCTTTCAAACTCTATATTTAGAGAGTTTGAAAGAACTGAAATTAAACTAGTAAAAACAAATCAAAGTCGTGTCTTCAATGAAATATGTATCTATTTCCTAAAGTGAATGTCTTCCTCACGTGAATATGGCAATAATTGTGAGCTTGACTTCTAAGACGCATGTTGACGCTGTCTTTGTGGATGTTTGCTCAGACAAAATAAAATGAGGGACTATGATGAGACAAGAACAGTCTCAAAGTAGAACTGTCTTTCATTTTTCATATGCCTCTTGGCCATCCAATTTTTTGTTGCACTGTCAACAACCATTAATAGTACAGATAGTTGGAGTGAATATCACTGAAAATTGTTGTTAATTGTGAACACTGTTGTGAACTCAACATATTTTGATTAGAGTATGTGTAAGTGTTATATGTCTTGAAAGGTGGATACCTTGCACAGTGTGTTCACAGTATGTACACAGTGTGTACACAGTGTGTTCACAGTATGTGGAGTGTAGTCACTGTATCCATTAATCCGTGTTGCATTTCAGCTTGCCCGCCAGGTTGGACCCTACATCTGTATTTTGAAACTCCACGTGGACATTTTAGAGGACTTCTCCCTGGAGCTCATCAAGCAGCTGAAAAATATTGCAATGGCCAATAACTTTCTTATATTTGAAGACAGGTGTGTGCATGGGCGGCTGAACAGCTGCAGAGACCCTTTTTGGTAAATTCATATCAGACTGATGATAAATGACCATCAATCGGATCATAATTCATAGCATCATTTTTACAATCTTTTGAACATTTATCATTTTCAATGACCAGAAATCATACAAGTTGTGACCGTTGACGATAAACTTTGCCGTGATGATAAAACATGTCATGGGTTAATGTGAATTCTTATCAACCATTTCTATCATATTATACCATTCATTAAAGTATAAAATGGTTGATTGAATTTGTATGAAAATTCTTTTATTATAAATTATCATCAATTGAAATTGCTGTCTTTTCTTATAATTATGTTTTACTGTTGTTGAAAAAAAATATTGCAATGTTTGTGTTAGAATCATTTCAGGAGGCACACATGAATTTCAGCAAAATTCACGACAAGTTCCATCTTTGTTCACGAAATTTAGTGTGAAAAGAATTCAAGAAATTGACCTTAATGTAAGCAGGATTGACACTCAACTGTATAATCAAGTGGGCAATCAACTGGACAATCAACTGGATAATCAATGATGTCTTTCCTAGCAATAATAATTTCCAGAAATACGACAACATTAGACTGTAACTAACAGATAATGAATGTGGCTTTCTGAGTCCTTATTAAACTATTGTTGCATTGTTTTTATATCACTTGATAGATGCATGTGATGTCTTTTTCATTAAGAAAATTTGCTGATATTGGGAACACAGTGAAGCACCAACTGGCAGGGGGTGTGTACAAGATTGGTGACTGGGCTGACATCGTCAATGCCCACAGCGTCCCTGGGCCAGGGGTAGTCAAAGGACTCAAGGAGGTACGTAAACATCAGCTATGAGGAGTGTACAAGAGTAGTGACTGAGATGATATCAAGAAATTGAACACAAATTAAATCTAAGATTTCTTGGACGTTGTGATATGTTATGCATCTCTCAGTATCAGTCAAGGGATTGGCTGTAGTGAAGATACTGCGTTGTGATATGTTATGCATCTCTCAGTATCAGTCATGGGATCGGGTTTTCTGTAGTGAAGATACTAGGTTGATTCCAGCAAGCTGAAACTGTTAATACAAGAAAATTAATACTGGCATCAACTAAAGATATGCTGAGATACCTTTAATAAAAGGAGGCAGTGTGGCCTATTATGATAAGTGTCTGCTTCATTTACTCAAAGTCTTGGGTTCAACTCTCACTGGTCACACTGCTAGACCCTTCAGTCGGGTTTCTAGATCCTCGGCTCGGTTTTAACTATATATAAATAAAGCATTAAAATAGTTCCAGGTGATAGTGCAATGGGCCCAGCTGAGCGGCCTGCTCACGTCTGGTACAACATGCCCGACTACCACAGTGCCCCCTAGTGGCATTTATATTTTTTTACGTTTACCTTTGTAACTTCAAAGGTTCTCACCAGATTTATGTAAAATTTGGTAGATAGGCATCTCTTAGTCAGATGACACTATCCTCACATTTTTGGATAGATTCAAGGTATTTTGTGTCACCATTTTTACTGATTTCGAATGTTTCGATTTTTACTGTTTTTTGGTGTCCGCCCCTCTGTTAAACAAACTACTCTAAAGATGATTGTGAAATTTTGCAAATATGTTCCTACTGTGAAGAGGACAGCTGACAATGATTTTCCGATGACTTTGACTGCTGTGGCGCCTCCTAATGGCAGTTTTGCTTCTTTGCAGCCATGGCTATAACTCCTAAACCCTCTTCAGGATCTTTTTCATTTTTTTCATTTTCCTCTGTTTCTCTGAAGGTCCTTGACAGATTTTTATAAAATTTGGTAATTAGTCTATCTATTAAAGTAACAATGACAAGTAATTTTTAGAGATGTACCATTTTTGGATAGATTCAATTTATTCTGAGCCATCTAATGGTCATTTTTATGATACAAATAAACACCCCTAGAAGCACAGTGTTTACGATGCACTTGTGTGCGCATTTCAGTGCTGCGGGTTGCTCTTGTTTTTATCCTTAAATAGGAATATTGGGTCATCGACTAGAACTGTTGTTGTGTATATCCCTATCTCTAGCCTGACTCCAGTCTGTATCTGTTCTTATGTACAACCCTGTCTCTAGCCTGGCTCCAGCCTTCAGTTGTTATTATGTACAGCTCTGTCTCTAGCCTGGAATCAGCCTGTAGCTCTCAGTCAGCTTTGAAAAATTTGGCAGTCTGCTTCAGAGACTGGATTCCCTATGACATAATGACATTTCTGTGAAAAAACCGAAGTTCTGTGACATTTTGACAATTCTTNGGATAGATTCAATTTATTCTGAGCCATCTAATGGTCATTTTTATGATACAAATAAACACCCCTAGAAGCACAGTGTTTACGATGCACTTGTGTGCGCATTTCAGTGCTGCGGGTTGCTCTTGTTTTTATCCTTAAATAGGAATATTGGGTCATCGACTAGAACTGTTGTTGTGTATATCCCTATCTCTAGCCTGACTCCAGTCTGTATCTGTTCTTATGTACAACCCTGTCTCTAGCCTGGCTCCAGCCTTCAGTTGTTATTATGTACAGCCCTGTCTCTAGCCTGGAATCAGCCTGTAGCTCTCAGTCAGCTTTGAAAAATTTGGCAGTCTGCTTCAGAGACTGGATTCCCTATGACATAATGACATTTCTGTGAAAAAAACGAAGTTCTGTGACATTTTGACAGTTCTTTCATACATGTATTTGTAAGTTGGCTGTTAGTGTTTTGTTAGGTTTATAGTTATTTTATGCGCCATCAGTTGGTGGTTCATTTTTGACTAGTGGAAAAATTATAGAATTCAAATATTATTAAAATCTCTTGGTCTGTTTACACCAACCTCTTGTCTATTTACATTGTCATGACATTTCGGTCGGTCTATTCTCCGGCCATCGTCAAGTGTTGCTGCATTCGTAAGAGAATAGACCAGCTGACCGAAACATCTTGACAATGTAAATAGACAAGAGGTCGGTGCAAATAGACCAAGAGATTTTAATAATAGTTGTAACACGCCACCACCTCAGAGCGGTTTTAGAACGTCGTTATAGAATTCAGTGTTGTCACCGGCAAATACTGCGTCGCATGTGTGACAAAGGTAAAGCTGATGTGACTTATTCATGCAAAAATCACCAAAAACCTGCGAGGCTTCCCTATGACACTTTAAAAATTTGAAGTGTGACAAATTGTGACATGCCATTTAACATTAATCGTTCTCTTTGTGACTCCTCATTGAAGTATGACATGAAACCACAGCATTGGACTGTGTCATAGGTCAAAGGTCAGTGTGGGTTGAGCATTTGGTGTTGTGTTTCCCAATAATTGCCTCTTCTTAACAGGCCGTCGACAACTCTAAGTGTGCCTGCCTCATGATAGCTGAGATGAGTTCTGAGGGTAGTCTAGCCACAGACAGCTATACACAAGGTAAGTGGCATATGTATACAGAATGGCATAACACTCTGCTGTATAGTTACGTACTCTGATATTTATGTTTCGCATACTCACACCTTTTTGGTCAAAAAATCTTGTCAGAATATTATTTACCTACTGGATTTACCGTATATGAAAGTTGTATGCAAAGCCGTATTGTTGACATGGCTTAAAAATTTTTATGGTAAACATTTTTTAATTTCAGACACTGAAAATTTATTGTTGTATGAGCAGCTGTTCATTTTGTAGGCAAAAGAAAGATAGATTGCTGTATTTGGACTAGTGTGATATTTAGTTTACTTTCTCAGAAACATGATAGTTGGTGATTTCTCTGATTATTGTCCTTTGTCTTTAATTACTAGGTTCTTAAGTGATATTTTCAAGATTGATTGTAGGGGATAACTTGCCAAATAAAGTTCACGAGAATTTAAATGTTTTTAATTTGTGTTTGTGCTAGCTAACTGTTTTGGTGTTGTACTTCCTGTAGCTACCGTGAAAATGGCCGAAGAAAATAAAGATTTTGTCATTGGGTTCATATGCCAGTCACGTGTCAGTAAAGATCCATCTCTCATCCACATGACACCAGGTAAGTCTTACACTTACATCACAGTGAAATGCCAGTTGGGAATGAACCAATTTGAGATCCAGTAATTAAGCTATTGCCAAGTTTTGTGATATTTTTTCAAATTAATAACATACTGATAGTGCTTAAACAACTATTATTCACTTTTTCAAATAACTCGAGCATTAATGCTGCAGTATACCCCGCTTTCTGTCAAAAGGCAACTGTTGATTTAGACCACATGCTGTTTTGAAGTCCGTCACATTTTGGTCTTTTCTCAGACTAGATTTAAGCATTTCTGGGCTTGTGAAGACTTGACGTCTCGTTAGTACTTCACATTAGGCTCATAGAGTTAGCTCATCATCGTGGGTTAGCTCATCATTGTGGGTTAGCTCATCATTGTGGGTTAGCTCATCACTGTGGGTTAGCTCATCATCGTGGGTTAGCTCATCATTGTGGGTTAGCTCATCACCGTGGGTTAGCTCATCATCGTGGGTTAGCTCATCATAGTGGGTTACCTCAGCCATCATAGCAGTATGAGCATTGGGAATTCATGGCATTTTGTTATAATTGATTTTAGATCAAGCAAAGGATATGAACACCATAGCATTGTTTTTGGAAATACACATGTGAAGAATGTGATCCTTGACACCAGAATAAAGTGTTTAGAAACTTTAATATTCAATTCCATTATAGATTGATCAGGTCTTCCCTGCGCCACGATATATTTGGGTGGCATTAAAAGGAGATTGGGAAACTGATACATTCAGAACAGAGCTGGCAAGCTGGGGACTGACTTATCCTCAAATTAAACATTGTAACTTTGTAACACACTTAACCAGTTCAGGGTGTGCGTTACAACACAGCGTAAGGAAAATGGCTTTTGAAAATCTAGTAAACATTTATTCTATGGTTTATCTGTGGAACAGACACGCTCATCATTGTTTACATTCACTAAACTAATAACTGTAAATGATGAATACTTAGCGTGTAGGTCTTCATCAGAAATAGTGACTTCACGCTAATGCAGTGTGCTGCTATTTTGTCTTCCTTAGGTGTCAAGTTACAAGAAGGAGTTGACACTCTGGGACAGCAGTACTTGACCCCTCAGGAAGTGGTTACAAGGAAAGGAAGTGATGTCATCATTGTGGGTCGTGGGGTCACGACCGCTGCTAACCCGGGTCAAGTAGCTCAGGAGTACAAAGATGCTGGCTACAAGGCTTATCTTGAGTGTTTTAATGAATTGTAGTCAGGAGTGTGACAGTCTTAAGCCAGGTGCAGTCAAGAAATATGAGCCTAGCCAACTGACTCAAATGCCAGTTTGCTCAGCACACAGTTGGATACTGTTACCCTTAAAATTTGCATTGAAATTAAATCATTGAATTGAATGTTGCATGGATAAAATTTTCCGTGGCAGGTTCCCTGTTCTTGTACTGGGAGTTTTTTTTATGGTGTCACATGAGTTAATTGTCTAATTGGTCATTTTTATTGGCCAGCTAAATTAATCGTTAAGTACTAAGCTCACTTCGTCCACACACTGTTGAGTTGATGAGGTAAAAAATTTAGAACAGGTTGGAATATTCACCTCAGTACCTCATGAAGAAAAATCCTCACTTTTTGTCAGGGGCAGATATGAGCAACACGCTTGGTAAGCTGGAATTCCAGTCTATTGTCTAAGTCATGGCTAGTCTTGTGTGTGCATCAGGCATTTGTGTGCGTCTGGCTCTTGACTTACAGCTGAAGAAGGCTAGGGTTGGACGTCCTTGTTTGTGGTAGGGTAGATTTAATTGGTTGTGGGAAGTGGGTCCTGGAATATCTAATCTAGTGTGTGTTTCTAAGTCACACAGTACGTCACTATGCTACTTGGGTCCTGGAATATCTAATCTAGTGTGTGTTTCTAAGTCACACAGCACGTCACTATGCTACTTGGGTCCTTACCATTAGCTGCTCTTGTTAACGGAGCCGTTTGGAATTATGCAGCGACACTTGAATCTTGCGGTATTTACCTACAATGCTGCAATATCTTTCGATCATTTTTGTAGCCTCACAATTTTCGCGCCAATGTAGTTCGGCGTGTTGTTTGTTGTCATCATATTCTTTGCTCATTTTTCTCGGCTGCATCACTCTTCAGCCTTCCAATGCTAACAAAATATTGATGCTGTAACATGGACTGCAACTCTTTATGGTAGAAAGTTAGATAAACAAATGAATGTATTCCTTATAGTTCTTCACTTTATCAACATCAAAGACAATAACAGGGGGAGCTAGTGGATAGAACAGGTTCATTGGTGTGAAAGGTTTCAATCGACCATTGGATGCCATGAGTTTATCCATGTCATATTTCATCTCCTTTGTATGTATAGGCTACCTCAGATTTTGATGAGTATTGTTAAAGCTTTGTTGAATCTCTTGCTTGTTGTTTATTTGTGCAAGTTCATTTATAGTATGGAGGTGGGCTATATTTCATCAGTGCTGGCTTGTTCTGCAATAGCATTAGTTAGTCTTTTATACAAAAGGTGGTGCTTATCTCCTTGAGGCTATAGGAAGGAAAATAGATGGTGGAATTTCACCGTTTTTATTACAGGCAACAATTACAGCTGACTATAATCAATACTGTTGGGTGGTACACACTGAGGGGGGGTAGAGCTTCAAATATATTTTGATTTTGTGTGTTTGTCTTGTTCTTATTAAGACCACACCTCATTTTGGGCCACATGTCCAACTGTAAATAAAGAATTGTACAGTATCATACCAAACCAGTTCAAGTTCTTTGAAGAACATAATCTCAAATATTAAAGCGGCAATAAACCCGCGATCTGTTGAAGAAACTGAATTTTGATTTAGACCACTTACTGCTAAAAAATTGGTCTATAGTTTTTCCTATTTTGGTTTGAAAAGTGATGTTGATGCCTCTACACACATTTGTGGTGACATATTGTCATCTTGTCTGGACCACCTCGTGTCCACTCTCTCAAGAACTACTGGTCGGAACTTGAACTTGGTGAAATTTACCCCCCCCCCCC
>NMRA01000023.1:1707213-1749697 GCA_002633005.1 Phoronis australis | reverse complement strand
CCCCCGTCCCCCCTTGGGCTTGGTGGAGATTTTCAGTATTCTGTGGTAAAGTCCTCCAAATGATATCTGGAGGACCCTTGAACGGAATTCAATTAAATTCATCGAAGTGGTATTTGACGAAAATTTGCCGACACTTGTCAATTTCTGGGCAGATTCAACCACTGCAGCAGCCCCTACTGTCCATTTTGGTCTGGACAAAGGGCTTTTTCAATGCATTCGGGGACCAGCATTTGTGGATGTGATCAAATTGTTGTGTCCTTGATCCTTGCATGAAATTGATGAGTATCCCTAGAACTATACCGTTTGCGGTGAACTGTGGGCCACATAAAAAGAAAATTTAGCGTTGCTCTTCTTGGTCAGCTCGATATTCCTCGAGACTATATTCGGTGAATAAAATGACATCGTGAAAATTCAACATGGAGCTTGATCTCGAGCAATTATGAATTGCCGGTGATGTCCGGTACATGAATCGCACTCACATTGTGACTTTGGAACAAGTTGAGACAAACTTGTTACCGGTAGGCCTAAACACCTTCTCATTTGAAATGAGCTTTTCTCAAATAAATGAGCTTCGAAAAAAGGACTTAAATTGAATACTTAATAAGGTATTGCCCAGACAATNCCCCCCCCCCCCGTCCCCCCTTGGGCTTGGTGGAGATTTTCATTATTCTGTGGTAAAGTCCTCCAAATGATATCTGGAGGACCCTTGAACGGAATTCAATTAAATTCGTCGAAGTGGTATTTGACGAAAATTTGCCGACACTTGTCAATTTCTGGGCAGATTCAACCACTGCAGCAGCCCCTACTGTCCATTTTGGTCTGGACAAAGGGCTTTTTCAATGCATTCGGGGACCAGCATTTCTGGATGTGATCAAATTGTTGTGTCCTTGATCCTTGCATGATTGATGAGTATCCCTAGAACTATACCGTTTGCGGTGAACTGTGGGCCACATAAAAAGAAAATTTAGCGTTGCTCTTCTTGATCAGCTCGATATTCCTCGAGACTATATTCGGTGAATAAAATGACATCGTGAAAATTCAACATGGAGCTTGATCTCGAGCAATTATGAATTGCCGGTGATGTCCGGTACATGAATCGCATTCACATTGTGACTTTGGAACAAGTTGAGACAAACTTGTTACCGGTAGGCCTACTAAGTGGTCAAATCAAGAAATAATTTTTGTGTTTTTGTGGCGGAACGCGTCGGGTTTGATAGCCGCTTTCTAAGGTTTGCGAACATGACATTTCAAATTTAGCTCAACAGTTTTAGGTGGTCCATTAATTGTATACACCGTAATCACGGGAGATGGTCTTCCCTAACCACGTGCAACTTCCAGTATGTTTGTGACGACCATGGGGCCTATAAGTGTTCTACTAGTGCCATGGAGAAAGTGGAGATTTTTTATCCGTGTAGGTAGAAATTGTGTGATGTCTTGGACAGTGCCAGCCAGTGATCCAAATATTTCACTCCCTGAAGCGGAGCTGGTACTCAAACTGAATACATTGGTCTTTATGAAGGAACTCAATTAAGCTCCCTCTCGGACCACACGGACGTTCTCTGTTAGCAGCGTTTTTTTTTCCTCATGAAAGTAAATGCAGTTCGTGTCTCGTGTATTGTAATTGTTTTGTACGGGCACATTCCTTTTGTCTCGACCGCAGTGTCTCCTGTGGCAATTAAAGAATTAATGCAAGAAAATGCAACGAAAAATATAATTATGTGGTTCATAAGAAAAGAAATGTGTCAAAGAGCTGTGGCAGTGCGTGTCCGTCACCAGTGAAGTATTGCGGGAGGTAGTTCGAAAATGTGGTTATCGGAACTTATAGTTGATCGCTGCACCCCCGGCCTCTCCCTTGGCCGTTATTGTTGCGATTCCTTGAGTGGACCTTGTTAAAAACAAATTGTCCAGGATGACGCCGTCTAAGACGGACTTGAACTGCCTCCGTGAGCAGTTGATCGGACCTAACCGACCCCGCACCCCACCTCGACCACCGAGAAAGAAAGTAGCTAGTAAGAAAATTTTCATTGTGCTCATGAGAAATGCGAAACGTTTGTTGTGAGCCTGTGCTGTTCGTGAGAGAGGAAGGATAGATTTTCTGTTTATAATAGCACAAACCATCTGTCGACCATTTATCGTATCTGCTATTTTGGGGTACGGGAACTTCTGATTCTTCGGGAGCATGAAGTGTTCAAAAATGGAACTTAGTTACGACTGGTTCCGAGGTTACGACGGTATTGAAGGCACGACCGTGTTTTTTCTATCCCTGGCCCACAGATAAAAGCGGGACTTTTCTAGGTAGGCTCTGGCATATCACGCCGAGAGGAGGCAGCATAGTCGGGGACCATTCTATGCTGTGGCGTACATTTAGAAGTGGGGCCGGTGTAAACAGAGACCACGTAACGCCATTTCGATTACGACATACAGTTCGACTGGTGGATGTGGAAGTTTGTCGAATTTGGTGTTCTTTTCATTGAAATCAGTCTGGGCCTACTTCACAACTCGTACTGAGCCAACGACGATTTTCGGTTGAACGGCAACTAGCGTTCTCAAGTTTTCTCTCACATATTCTTATTCACTTTGAAGGGACGCAATCGGTTTTAGGATTGAAAAATACATTTTTCGGGGTTACTGTTGGATAACATAGTCTTCTTGAAGTTATCGGCTTAGACGAGATATATTGTTTTTTGTGATTTTATTAGAAAGCGCTTCCAAACTCAGCATTAACTGTGTTATACTCTTAAAAGACTTTTGTCTGGATAATATTAACTGCGTACATCCTTAATAACGTTCCGACTATTCTCCTTTTAGACCTGTGATCTGGCTGGATTGATGTCCGCAGTTTTGTATAAATCATTAGTGAGGCTTGTTTTGAGAATTTTGTCATGTGTTTATTTACAAAATTTTGCTCCTTTCGCCGAGTGTTACCCAAAATGTGAGAACCACTTTCTTCTCTGTAATTCGACAGGACACAATGTTGCAATTTAGGAAAATTTGATTCCAATTTAAAGTTAGTTAATGTTATTTAGTCTGAAACCAACAAACGTGCGCTAATCGCGTTAACAAGGTATTTGCACAACTGAGACGATATGCTACACCGCTGAGGCAGTTGATAGGAACGGGCTGAGCAACAGGGGGTTGCTAGTTCAGCGAAAATGGAATTTTGTTTAAACCGCATGTTACCTCAGTCCCTGCAAAAATGTGTACTTTATCTCCTCAGTTATTAGCGGCTTCTCTCCGTAAAAGTACGAGTCGCCGACTTCTATTATAATTGACGGTGCCCCGTTTTACGAAAATTAACCAAGAAGAAACCACACTCTGTGAAGGCGATAAATGAAACGCAAACCATTTCTCACGAAATAGGTTGGTGAAATTTCCGTTCCAGTTGTAAAATTCTCGTCAGGTCATAATTCGTAGATGAGCAGACTAAACAGACCCCGTGGTCTTACCTTAGGTCCCACAGTTATTTCGTTAACAGGACTGCGATTGTGACTGTCTACATAGAATGTATTCGTTCTCTTTTTATTAACAAAATGCAATATATCAAGATCAGTCATTTACAAGGCGATGGTTTCCTGGTAAAAATGGTGTTATGTAATGGTGCGATTAACTTGTGTTTCACGAACCAACCACTGTGTGGTGTCATTAAAATTAGAATACTAGCATTCAAAAGGGCATTTTCCTTCTAGAAATTGGCAGATCAGGAGACGCTCAAAACTTTTCTTTGAATGTCTATCTACTGAGTGAATGGTTACAATTGCAATGGATGAGGTTTTTTGTCGCATCGGATGGACCCTATAGGCCTACAGAGTCCCAGCTAATGAGTATTTCTAAGCCAATCTGATACGTTGCGGGATTCCCTGAAAAACGCTATTTTTCGTGTGCGAGGTTCTTTAATTTCGAGAAAATTACAGTTCTTCAAATGCCAACTCATTAAAGCATCCGAGGTGGTCTCGTCCGCCGCACGACATCATTTTAAAATTCAATACTCATTTCGCTAATGGTTAACTGAAATTGGCTAGTTTTTCCCTGCATTGAATTCACTTGACGCAAATTTATTGTGGTCGTTTGTTTAAACTGTCACGTGTGGTGTACACAATTTGGACTAAATCATGTATTCTATTCACGTCGGGTGCGAGTTCACAAACGCAGATCTGTCTGAAGCCTTACGCCTAGCTGTTTTCTTTTGTTGGGAAATTTCTTTTGGCGTTTTAACATGTCAAACAGACGAGCTCAAACTTTGTAAGACCATACCCACTTGATGTCTTAACAAGATCTGAAGAGTGCTTACGACGCGATTACTGTTGAAAAGATTAAACCGATGCGTGACACCTAACGCGAATTGAATGGTGTATTAATGATCTGTGTTGGCTAAACAGAACAAAGTAATCAACGCCTCGTCCACTGAAAACGGCATGAAACATGATGCAAGTCTCTCCTATTTGTGCAACTTGCGAGCATCTAGTGTGCTACCTGAATTTTTAAACGTTTGTCTTGGTCAGATAAGGTTACTAAATGTTTTTTCCTCTTTCTGGGCTTAACTCCAATAACTGTTCATTATATTTCTCGTGATTAACCTTTTATAAAAATGCTGGAAAACGATTATGTCGAAGAAAGGGTTGGGCATTAAGCAATCTGAAAATAGTTTTTCCGCTTTATTTTCATCAAAACTCATGATAAAATCTGTTGAATCGTAATGAAATCAAAAA
The DNA here is from genome assembly GCA_002633005.1 of Phoronis australis. Classification (NCBI taxonomy): domain Eukaryota; kingdom Metazoa; phylum Phoronida; family Phoronidae; genus Phoronis; species Phoronis australis. The sequence continues at coordinate 1,744,991 of NMRA01000023.1, read as the reverse complement.
AGTTAAACGCAACATATTTCCAAGCTATGCTCTTCATATAACATCGATTTTTTCAAAACAAAAAAGTCTCTTTGGCTTCGTCTAAGTTTTTTTTAAGCATTTGTTATAAACAAAACGAAATCTGATTTACGTTTTATAAGTTTCTATTCATCCACACACTCACTCATGGATGGCTGCTAAGACAATGAGAAATTCGTGTGGAACACACCATGACAAACAGATTTCGAATACATTTATACCACTTGTATTTCACGTTTTCGAAGTTTAGCAGTTTGTCCTTTCTTCAAGAAATTATACTTTTCTTCTTTATGATAATTCTTAAAATTTCATTTTAAATACACTGAAAGATGATACAATCTCGTCTAACCGTTGTAGATAAATACGAATCAAAATTAAAACTAGGTTAGTAATCGAAAGTTGCTCATCAATTCGAAAAGAATCGTATAATTTCACATTTTTTCGTTGTCAAGACAACAACATTTACAGTCGCTCTCTCAGAAGCTTATGACATATTCCCATTAAAAAATGTTTGATATGTATATTTTTTTAATTCTGGAACTTCTTCAAAAAATACATGCATGGCACTTTGACATTCCTATTTTTTCTAAATAATATTTTGTACTGAGAGTTCTAAGAACCATTATGTAATTGAACCACTTTAGTCTTGAGAAAAATATCATTTGAATACACAACTGTCAAACATATAGCATTTTCGAAATCAGACGCCCACTGAATTTGTGATTTTAGTTTAAACTACATATGTTGAACATATGAGCCGTACGTTGATCTACAGCCATTTTACTTGTCCAGTAATCGTTGCAACACAACCGGGAAAAGCGATATCGTGTTAGTGTTGGATTTGTTACGCTGTCCCAGGTTGAATGTATTACTTTCCCAATTCCTTAAAAAGTTATTTTCATGGATCTAAAACATCTGTTAAACTCACCAAATTCTAGAAAATTTTCGTCGTTACTCATTTTAAGATTAAAATCATACACAAAACTTATACTCATGTTATTCCAAAATTTAAGGAAAATGGGTTTGTTTTACACTTAATGAATCAATTGCAACAAACGGGTTGACAAACAACTCATCAAAAACGTCAAGCCAAAGTTAACCAATACAGTTTTCATTTTGTTGGAAATTTCAGTGTCCTCATAGCGGTTCAAAAGACAAGATTTGTTTGGAAACCCTGAGTGGTGCGCCAGGCTTATGGTGTTGTAACTGAAAATTCCATTACTTTATTGTTCCTCATACAAATATTGTGGAATAAGATCACCGGTTCCCTCGGCCTTGCATAATGTATAAAAAAACAACTCTACTCACAAAACTCGGGATTCGAAAGACGTTTACACATTTAGACAGTGTCGCTCCTTACCGAAATCTCAACCGTACGCAAACTGATGGAGCACTTTTAAAATTAGCTTCGGGGTAAGACCGCACGCATTATTTTGACGAGCAAGTGCAAAATGACCACGACTGTGGTGAGACGCGGTCATTGTGTTTATTCCTGTCAAGAACACAAATTAATTGACACCTTCCCTTTTGTATTTTGCTGATTATTTTGTCTCGTTTGTCCAGGAGGCGGGGCCGGATGTTCTTGTACAATTACAGAATGATAAGACGACAAGACAAATGAATCCAATTGGTATTTAGAACAGGTGAGCAACTTACGGGGGTGTAATGGATGTGGCACATCTAATCAATTGCCCATTTAGTCAGTTGAATGTGTAAGTCTATAATTATTGTGCTCGACAAATAAGCATTTTGCTCGAAATGTTACCCGGTAGGAGTAATTTGTTCTAACCCCCCACCCCCACCCATCTCACCCCCATCAACAATGTGAAAACAAGTTCTGCGCCTGATTCACATATAAAAGTATTTGACGTATTGAATTTTATTTGAAACACTGAAATTTTCCGATTCCTGCACGAACCTTGCACACCCTAAGCGTGTGAGTTGAATTAATTCCAATGTTTTTGCACGCATGTTTACCAAAAGTACGGGGTTTCTCTTGGGTAACCATAGCAACGGAGATCCAAAATAATTGTTCGCGTAATTTCTACCTCTATAAATACGTCATCAGTAAATTATAAAGTTTTAAGGCACAGAGAATCAACATTTAATTGAAACATAATCTTGAAGCTTTCTTCACAAATACAAACATGAGACGTGAGTCAATCAGTTTCTAACTACCATGCTGATAGGAAACGGAAGTTTAGTTTTGTTTAAAGTTGATTAGAGTTTGTGTCGAGAAAAATCTGAGACCGCACTATAACAGTTGTAGAAAATAAGCAAACAATCCTATGCGATGAGTTTTGGCAAAATTAAAAAACGACGCCGGTCGCGGTACTTTCTACCACCACTTAAACAGGGAAAACGAACATTTAGAACTAACATATGTAACATATGTGCATTGTAATAGACAAAGGTCAAGCATCAGAGGTCATGTAGAGATGTGCACATGTAGCGCGTTCACTGTGCACACCGCGTGTAATCTGTCCTTTCCATGTTTCTAATTTGAAACTGAAATGCACAAACAAATATTTTTTCAATGTCACAACTCACAGGCGGTTATTTTTCACAAATTTCGGTAAACTAAACCCTGTTTCGGTGATTTCATCCCAAAGGATTTAAGTAATCCAGCCGTAGTCGATACCTGTTGATCGGATAAAGCGAGGATAACCCTTTAAACACTTTTAAAAATATATTACATAATTACCGGTTTTCACAAACGCCTACTGAAGGTTGGTATTGCCTAATTTAGGTGAGGTCGTTTGTCATTGGTAAATTTCACAGGTGAAGTGGGCGGGGCCCATCATTAGTCACTAACATCCGGAATGGAGGGGTGTTTTTTCCATACAAGTAATTTGTTAACCTAGTTGACAACAAGATTAATCCTCCTGTAACCGCGCTGTGTTCACCATGTACTAGAAAGAGGGAGCATTCGTTTTCAGCTTAGAAAATCAAATTTTGAATCAGGTATCGGTGACATTTGTCATTTTACCCTCATTTATTATGTCTCCATTGAAATTGTCATGATTATGTCGGTATACGTGACGAAGGGAAAACTATAGTTATGCATACATTCATAAATACATACATGCATACATACATACATACATGCATACATTCATATATAAATACATACATACATACATACATACATACATACATACATTCATATATACATACATACATACATACATACATGCATACATTCATACATACATGCATACATTCATACATACATGCATACATACATACATACATACATACATATATACATAAATACATACATACATACATAAATTCATAAATACATACATACATACATACATATATATTCAGTAATACACTGATGTCAGTTCAATATATATTTTCTATTGAAGGCGAAATAGGCTAGCAGGTTTTCTACTGAGCTAATTTGCCAGCGACCATTTCTAAACGAAAATAAGTTGTACTTGTAAAAACAATGCCTTTTTCAAGAAATTTACTTCCAAAACTGACTATGCCCATATGCACATATAGAATGAAGACAGCAAAGACACTATGTCTAGGTTTGTTAGGTTGACAGTTATTTTTTCTGCAATATTGTGGGTTACCGGTCTCACACGTCTTCCTTCGTGACTGTGCATAACCGCGTCTGAACTAGGAAAATATTGACTGACTTCGCTAAGGTCCTTGACCCCAATGTGTACCTCTCGAGGACAAGCAATCTTGTGCGTATTTCACGTGAACTTCACCTCTATCGAAAACTAACATTTAAGTTCCATAAGTTAACTCTTGGTGTATAGTACACACTAGTGTTGCCTTACACTTGGTGCACAGTACACTCTAGTGTTGCCTTACACTTCGTGTATAGTGCACTCCAGTTTTGCCTTACACTTTGTACGTACGTGTATAGTACACTCTAGTGTTGGCTTACACTTGGTGTATAATACACTCTACTGTTGGCTTACACTTGGTGTATAGTACACTCTAGTGTTGGCTTACACTTGTTGTATAGTACACTCTAGTGTTGGCTTACACTTGGTGCATAGTACACGCTTGTGTTGGCTTACACTTGGTGTATAGTACACTCTAGTGTTGGCTTACACTTGGTGTATAGTACACAATAGTGTTGGCTTACACTTGGTGTATAGTACACGCTAGTACATGTTCAGGCATACACTCGGTGTATAGTAGCCTACACGCTAGTGTTGGCTTACACTTGGTGTATAGTACACGCTAGTACATGTTCAGGCATACACTCGGTGTATAGTAGCCTACACGCTAGTGTTGGCTTACACTTGGTGTATAGTACACAATAGTGTTGGCTTACACTTGCATGTGTATAGTACACGCTAGTGTTAGCATACACTTGGTGTATAGTACACGCTAGTGTTGGCATACACTTGGTGTATAGTACACGCTAGTACATGTTGGCATACACTTGGTGTATAGTAGCCTACACGCTAGTGTTGGCTCGCACAGTAAATGGAAAGTACAACTTTTAATTCCATTACCGCTCGATCGTTTTTTATTTTGTTACGAATCAACACGTAGATGATGAGTTTCTAGCGATCTACTAATACGCACGTTGTGAAAATTTATCTGATGAATATTATCACAACTCGTCACTTTGATATCAGAGACCCCTATCCTCAATCCAAGACACCAGTGAGCAAAGGCTAGTGTGATCACAGTGTACTTCCAAGGAAACGCACATCTCTCGAAAATTTGCGTTATTTTGCTTTTCTCGTAAGAAACTTGCTGGACATTTGCTTCGACGTGACGTCGATCATAAATTTTTTAGCATTATTTACAAACAGTCTAGCCACTGGCCATCGATTCTAAAAATGCCCTTTTTCCTTCGTTTTCATCATTTAAGAACAATGAATGTATTCCTAATAAAAAAAACATAGCACATCAAGACATTACTTTTGTTTTTACGTCGCTTACCTACCACTGAATTCATCTTGGACGGCCATTTACGGTGCGCACCACAAGAAATATAAAAAGGTGAGTCTCTATAATTTGTTAAAAAACGGTGTCAAACACATCGATTGAGAAGATTTGAGTAAAAAGATTTTTGTTGAAACTCGCGTAATGAAATTGAACAAATGAAATGACAAAGGTTTTTGATTAAAATCAAGCGGCTGTTTTTCCAAATTTCCTTGACTACTGCGTTGACCGGTATGATTTGTCTCTTGCCTTTGTGAATGAGTGATTCATTTCTTTATCAAATATTTATCTTGAAAGTCGGTAGCCATTCTGACTCATTTAAGTCTATAGTCAAAACCAATTTCCCCGTATGCCTTTTAACACGTTGCACAACATTTAAGCCTAAGAAACCTTGTGCAGAGGTTAAGCGTCGTCCTGCCAGGACAAACTGTTCTTGCCTGGGAACCTTCGTGTCTGTAAATCCTGGGTTGTTTCCTGGGCTCCCAGACAACAATTCGGAAGTGAATTCCCCGGGAGTAAATTTGTATAGGTTAGGGTCCCAATTAAAAACAGCTTTGAATAAGTAAATTGATCTTCGACAATTGATAACGCCGAGTTTTATGACTACCAAATAACTTTATGGACCTTAAGCTGGAGTTAAAACTTTTTCAAATATTTATTGGAAATGAAATTTATAGTTTTAAAAAAGTCGCCTGGGAAGTCGTAGGGAAATAATGGATGCCCATTACGAAAGAGACCTAACGGGCATATTTTTGCCACTATACGACCCAGTGGCGGATTTAGAGGGAGCCAATGAGCCATGGCCCCCTTAAAATTCTCCCAGATTCCATTTGGCAGTACGGGGGTGCGAATGTCTGTCGGGCAAAATCCTGGCTAATAATCTGCCCTGGCCCCCCCAACTCAAAATCCTGGATCCGCCCCTGCGATCAAATAACATTCATTTTGAATAAGCCGAATGGTACTCATCTGTAAAGCAAAGAACAGTTTCGGTTAGACTGAATGAACGAATTGGGGTTACAAACAGCTTTTGGGATGTGGAAATGGATATGACACTTTTCAATACATTTCAGACGGCGAGGATGTATTAGCGTACTCAGTAGTTGACGTGACGACCGGACAGTGTCGTCTAAGGGTGACCAATTAACGCCACATTAATTATGTCAATACTATCATTAACATATGAAACTGCGAAGTCGCGAGGGCAGCGACAGATCGATCACGTGTCATGAAGCTATGCTCCCCGCAAGTAGTAGCGTTCGTAACGCGAGCCGGGATGACAGGCTAGTGTAATCATCGGATGGAGAGAAACACTTAACCACCTTTGATTGACAACTCCGTCTTGGCTTATAAACGCTTTCACCCGCTACTCCGTTTAAATAGTCAACCAACGTCGACCGTGTACACCTGTTCGGCAGCAGTTCGCGGGCCACCAAATTTTAGTTCGAGCAAGGCAGGGCAAAATAAGTAGCTAGAATGGACGTCATGAGGAAACTAGTAATGTGTTCGTCAACGATATTTCTGCTGACTGGAGTGTGTGCCAGTATTTCCTACAGTAGGATCAACGACTGGGGAACGGACTTGGCGTTACTTAGTGGTAGAGTCTATCATCCAAAATGTGTAGATATTCCTTCCAACTTGACTTTGTGTCAAAATATTGGATACCACAGGATGAGATTGCCGAACCTACTTGAACACGACACCCTGACGGAAGTGACTACGCAGGCGGGTTCGTGGGTGCCCCTGCTGGGGGTGCAATGTCACCCTAATACACAACTGTTCCTGTGTTCCCTGTTTTCGCCTATTTGCCTTGAATCGGACAGTGAGCGTCTGATATGGCCCTGTCGATCTTTGTGCGAAGCCGTCAAAGCCGGTTGTGCGTCGACGATGAGTAAATATCGCTTCCCCTGGCCAGAAATGTTGAAGTGTGATAAGTTTCCTGAAGAAAATGATCTGTGCATTCGACCCCCGAATATGAACGAGACACGTACGTATTACTTCATGTTTATTGTGTGATCTTAAACTTTCATTAATATATGTTTTGTATGTGAAAAATAATTTAACGCGCTGTCGGTAGAAAAAGGATTGGACGTTATTTAAGTATGGAGCTTTTGATGCAATTTCCAGTTCACTTATGTTCGCATGGGATTTCAGTTATCAGCCACAACAGGGCTTTGTTAAATCGGTCAGTCAGCCATTAACACAGACATTAATTTACAAAGGTGTGTTTTTCCATTCACCTGAACAAAATTTACGTCTATATATTCAGAGTTAGACTAATAAAAAGTCAAGAGTTTGAGAAAATCCGAAAACCAACCCGTATGCAAGTAATCGGTTTAAATCATGTCCAATGTATTGTACATACCACAGCGGCTCACTTTATGAGTAGCGTCCTTATCAGTGGCGTCTGACAATTCTTGGTGATTGATTTGTTTGTGTTTGTTGAGCATGAAAGGAGTTTTTGCTTCGCTTTGGACTTTGACAGAATAAAAATTAATAATCGCCGAGTTCATTATGACAGTCCCCTTGATGTTACCGCCGGCTGTGATCAGGCAGTTGGCCAAGGTTAGTTAGCACATCGTGTATACCTGAGATGCAGAGCTGAACATCGGGACTGAACAGATTGTACTCGCTGAATCCCCAATGTATGTGAACTGGCGTATGATGTTAATAATGTGATGTTGACACAAGCAGGCTTAATGAGTTGTTCTCATCTAGAAAATTACATTAAAATGGGAACCAGACACTGTATTGTCCGTATTAACACAGTGATTCACAATCTAATCTTGCCTAAAGAGTCCAACCTGTCAGACAGGGAACGTTAGTTATGTGTCATATGTTCTGTGCTAACGTTGTCCCATTTTCATCAAAGTGCCGTGTACAATGTTCCGTCGTATAGAACGTAGAAGTGATAAGAAAATGTTATCGTTCAACTCGCAAGTGTAATCCATAATTTAGAATTTATTCTCTGAAAAGGTTAATGAGCAAAAAATGGGATTCAATTAGCGCGTCTCGCTGTCTGGCGCACTGACAAGACCAAGCGAATTATTTCTCACGCATGTGACGTTTATTTATTTATGACCAGGTACATATACTAAGATTTTAACTTAAACTTAAACTTTAGTGAAAAGTTTGTCTAACGTCTATACAGCTGGTGAGTCATTCAAAAAGTTGAAGACAATAAAAGTCAAATTGTTGCTCAGTACACATAGAGGCCGTTTCTATACACCCCATATTATCCTCTTCAAGAGCGTCGTTCCAAGACAATCAATTTTTGCTAACATTACGATCCATTCATCAATTCTGAACAACTGATTAGCTTTCATATTATTACCAAAAGTTTTATTGTATTGCGAAATGATAATCTAATATTTGCTACAAAATAGTAGTATTGTATAATTAAAAAGCTATTCCCGTGTGTTAAGACCCAATGACATTATATATATAGTAATAAGTAATGATTTTAAATTCGTTAATAGTTGTACCATGCCTTGGAAAAGTATTTCCTTTTCAACCACCGAACAAAATTGTTGAGATGTGCAATCTTAAAAGTGACGTAGGACAGTTTTTTTGACTAGCGAACACATGCAGAATGTGAATGCATTCCTTTACAAAGAATTGATTAGATAAGTTGCACGTGGATGGAAATGTTTGCATTCTTTTAGAGAGGTGCATTTAAAAAACCAGTGCGTCGCTCCTGTGGTGGTCTGATATCAAAAGTGAAGTGAAATTCAGATATGTGCATTTATTGTACAACCACAAATCTCCTCTACTGGGAAAACAGAATTGGGGCTTTCGAACGGTAACGCAGGCAAAGTTGACCCAACTGTTTCGTTTTTATGACTCCTACCAAATTGATGTATTTGAAACCTGTTCAGCATTGTTTCTCATTGGTTTACCAGACTCTTTTTACGCAGAGAAGTTTAAGTTGACCTGACATCCACTTAAAAACAGAAATGTTTTCTAATCGCTGCAGGTCGATGTTATTTGCGCCGTGACGTAATTGCTGGCAGGTTTTAGCGGACCCTGGTTGTTATAACGGCGGTCGTTATGGAGTAAACATAATGAGTACGCGACACCTGACGAGTAATTTGCCTGTGGCCGAACGAGACCCAATTGTCTTTTGTGTTAGGCCTTGAAAGTACATTAATGTCTACGGATGCTTTAATTTGGCACGAGCGATGAAAAGACCAGTCACAATATTAACAAGCTTTGAATGTTTGTTGCCCAGAAGCCCTTTCAGGCATTTTCCATAACTCACAGTGTTTTGATACTTTTCTGAAGCAGACTCGAAACCTGACGCGTCACAATTGCATTTTTTCTAAATTTAGCAGTCTATTCTATCTGATTAATAATGCCATTGTCTGGCTGAACAAAATACGATTCTGGCTGGTGTATTGTGTGTCTGGGAGATAAAACGTCTCCCAAATTCCGACAGACAAATTCATCGAGGGACTGCATTTCGGTCTTGTAACCCGTGCTGTGCAAGGAATGCTAATGGTGTTCAGTGTGGACGCGTGACATCTAACCAGGGGAAACATTTCGACATCTTCCCGGCGAGTTTGGGGCTAATTCGATAATTATTCTAATGCCGGATATGTCGACTAGGGTTACCCCCGCGACATTTGGCGGGATGGAACTTCATTTTTGTTATGCACTACCTCAGTTGGTGGTGGCTATACTGGTTTCTTGCTCACACCAAAGTGCAACTAATTGTATTTGCATAAAAAGCATGCTAACCACCGCTGTATCAAGCATGTCGTAGTCTGAAGGTGTAGATTGTTATTTTGACACGAACTTTCTTAAGAAAACATTCGAGTGCTTGGCGTCGGTAGACGAATATCGCTGAGTGGTTCAGGTATTAGTGTTACTATATTGGTGAAATTGAAAGTGTAGGGATTGCACTTAATTTAGATAAATATCCTCGTCGTTTTCTTTTATGTATTCGTCGCCGTTTAGACCAAGAAGTACCACCGCCAGACATTTGGCTGAGCCAACAGTTGATCGATTCGCTGGCCGGGAACGGCTTCTCGTTATTACAAATAATGCTGATTTATTGGATGTATTAACGATAATTCGTCGTGTGACATTCACATCTTAATAGAAATGAGAACATTTTCTGATGTGTGAAAAACAGGCATGGCCGTGTTTGGCAGCATAAACTGACGCGACACACATTTTTACCGAAATGTCACCTTTGCGACACCTGTGTTATCGTTAATTGTTGACACCAATTCAGGTCAATTATATACACTCGGAATCCGAAATACTTGGTATATACTTATGTAGTACTCGAAGATGATCAGATGTTGACTTGTTAAAAAGGAAAATGAGTGGCCGAATAGTTTTCCTAAGTAATGAACGTACTTTCCTCGTTTGGCATTTCACAAGTAGGGCTATAATGAGATCGCATTGCGGGAAATTTCTCGAATAATTTTCTTCGATAGAGTTTATAGTGGCAATGTACCCACGTTTTGTGGAAGAAATTGAATTTTACCGCTTTAGAATGAGTCTTAACTTGTTCCTTACTCACTTGAGAAGTGATTTCTTCACATAAATTGTTTTCGTTTATATATTTTTCGTGCTTAATCGGGGAGGCACAAACTCTTGACAACCAATTTCTGGTTGTCATGGAATGAACACTTGAAAGAGTCGATTAATAATTAAAAAGATTTTTTTTCTGTTACTTGCAAAATGCTAAAGCGAACCTTAACACAAGACTGTTACGTCACAACGTATTGACAACTCGTTATTCCTTCACATTAATTTCAGAAGATTTCAGGTCACGGAGACAGAAATCACTTCTAAACCGAGTAAGGGGCAAGACAAAACTAACTTTATAGCAACAAAAATCGCTTAAACTATAATTCCATTATTTTAGAGGCTGTTTCAGAGGGCGTTGTAGATCGTTGTCATCCTGATCACGTACTTCCATATGTAGCAGAATAATAGCGAACCAAGCACTGCATAAAGACGTTCTGAAATCTACTCCTAATAGCAGTTTTACTTGCTGTACGCATTAAATCGCACAACAGATTTTCCAAATCAACACCGCCAAACTAATGGCCATGGTTTAGTATGGCCTGTGTATTTTATGCGTGCGCTGTTCACAAATCGTTTTTTCCAAGTACATGTTTGTGAATTGGCTTCTGCGTTGTTGCGTCCAGCAGTATTCCCCATCACACATTTCTCTGGCCTAACCTACCAGAGGTTAATATCAGACATTGGAATTCCAGTGTTAAGTGGCCATAGTAGTTAATTAGCGAGACGATAATGGGCACGTAGAAAGGTAAAAACTGCTGAAGTACAGACACGTTAACTTAGTCAAAAACCATCCAATCGCCCACCGCCCCTTGGTCCCCACCAATTTCCAAATTCCTCGTTTCCCGGGTAGCTTACTCTTTTCGGCCCTCGTCCCGGTCACGAATTGTGGGTGAATATTAGTTTGGGGCACCTGTCCAGTGCTCCCCTCTCATTGCAGCTCTTGGCAGCTTTTTAGCCGACACTAAATACTAGAAATACCGTGATATAACATTTTGCTTATAATAGTAAGTATTATATGACTTCGAAAGATTATGCAGTTCAAAACACCTACCAGCGGCTGTCGTATCGGTGTTCATAATTCCAAATATTGACCGCTTATACCAACATATGAAATATCCCAGTGTAGTTGTACTTACTGAAAACCACTGTGACCGACTTCGTTTTCTGTTTGGTAGTGGTATTGGACAGCAAATCAAAAACTCCATTGGTATTAGAAAAACAATATTTTTCATTGCAGGCGTCCAGAACGAGTGTAGGGCGTGCGCTGAACCCGACACGTATGAGGGAATCATTGACAACTACTGTAGAGCAGATTTCGGTAAGTCACGCATCAGTCTCGACAGTAATATTTGCACGACAAAAACATTTACAGGAGCGGATCTAGAATTCTGCCCACGCGGGTCTGACAATGGACAAATAGGGGACACTTCTCATTCCTTCAGTTCTACAATACACAAGTAGCCGCGGAAGGGAGGACGTTTAGGACCTCTCGACCCCTCTGAGTCCGCTTATGTTTTACCTCTCAGTCCAAAATATCACATTTACGGCTGGTAGTCCTGGCTGTTTGCGTAAATTGTTCACCTATAAAACTTCGTTACCTAAACGACTTTTTAAAACAACTGTTTTAAATGGTAACAATTGTTGTCGTGTTGTGTTCAATTCTGTCGATGTTCATAACAAGGTTAAAACCTCGCGATTCCTGGGTTAGTATGTATGAAAACGAGGCAAAACCGGTGTACGCCGAAATGGAAAATGTTATACATTTTGCACCAAGTATATGTATTGTAAGCATGAAGTTTGAAAGTTATAGGTTAGTTTTACGGCGGGTTGGCTCTATAAAGTATTACACTTCACAAAAGCTAAATCAGTAAATGCTGGATGCAGTTGATTGCTTTAATGATCTGTTGAGCAGTTTTCAAAACGGTTCATGTTTTACGAGGTATTTTACATATCACTGAACTGAGCACTTGTAAACAAGCAAGAGAGATGTCTTCTAGATGAAACTTGATTTCGCTTTGCCCTCAGGGTTACCGCCGAACAAGAGTTCCGTTTGGTTGCTTGGTTCTGTCGCGTAATTTTCCACATTCCGAAGACTAAGTTGCGACTGGGGAATAGAGATCTATACATCAAAACTAACCATCCGTTTTAATTATTTCAACGGCGAACCAGACATGTAACATATCGTCTTTCGAACTAAAGCAACTAACAAGCTGATGTTTGTCGCAGCACGTGCGCTGCTTGACTTGTAATTAACCACCTTAGACACTTTTGAAATAGGATGTCAGAAGCGGTTTACAGTGTTTAAACTATGAGTTCGGAAAAGCTTCCCTTGAAAATGTCAGGTAAACAGAATAGGTTTCGCGAAAAATTCAACGATAGCACGATCTGTGCGAAGTGGGTGTAGGTGTGCGAGATAAGTTGTTAATCGTCTATGATGGGCTTAGAAGCTTACCCATTATGTTTTCAGGGAAAAAGTTATAAACACATAAATATCTCGTATTACTACACATCAAAAGATGTTTATTATTGTAAAAAATAAAACGAGATTTTCTCACACACGTCCACCGTGTGTCTATGACCTTTGTACCTAAAACATTTCTAAGACGGGTAACTGGCGTGGCTCTCTGTTTGTCTCAAGGACAAAAGAGCTATAAAATTGAATTCCAAAAAGTTGCAGTAATTGAATGGGAAATCTTACAAGGCTAATAACATACAGTAAATTAAAGGCAACCTGATCCGCTTGATTTCACCGGCCAGTGAACTTTTGGGTGGTAACGGATTCGGCGCAGCGAACTCTAGCATTCTTAGCTGAGACTTGGGTTACTTTATTTAACTCATCACAATGAGATATATCACGAGACACTTAAATGGAAATTATCGGGTTTACGGACGAAAACGGATTTTGTTGAATGGATTTCTTGAAGTTGTTAGCGTTGACCAGAGCTTTAAAACAACAAAATCCGTTGCATTTTCGATTTTGTTACATATTCCCAATTCTCGCCGTTATCTGCCAGATATTCGCTGAAAGCAAGATCAGAGTCGTTATCTTTTAAATAGGTTTAACATAACTTAATGCGTGGAAGTTGGTTCAGCGGCAGAGCGTTTGGTTGCTACTGCGGAGAAAGTGCTGCTCAATTCTGCAAAATCACTTTTCTCGCCGAGATAGTTTGAATCAAAAGAGATTACTTATCCTATTATAGTTGGGTGTACTCTTCAATAAAGAGAAGCGACATCTCGCTGCAATATTGATAAGGAGATTTCTGCAAAAACCCTCGGGGGTCCACTTGTTGGTCGAGGCGCGTATCTAGAGTCCACTTGTGCGTTGGTCGAGGCGCCCATCTCGGGTCCACCTGTGCGTTGGTCGCCGAGACGCCGATACTCCGTCCAAACGTTCAAATATTGATCCACGAATACGCCAGCCTCGTTTCTAGCTACCAAGATGACACATTCAAAATGGAGACTACGGGTAGTCTATGGGCTCGATAACTTTTGCGACTGTCTAAAAGTTTTTTCGCCCCAGCGGCCTGACAGTCACTTCTGCTTTTGAATTATTGTCAAAGACGATCCGGCAACTCAAGTCACGGGTGATGCATACACGTACTATTTTAGAATCCCCAAGTTTAGGGTTGTCCAACCCCAATTAACTCTGAAGCGTTTTCCTAAGTTATGGTTTCAATGTTCTTATCGGTAACGGAAATAGAATCCTTTTAAGTTCAGTGATAGCTGTTTAAAAGGCATAAACTTAAGTATCTCTCACATAACAAAACACTGAAGCAGAATTCATACGTCTGTGGTTGTTACGTAATATCACGACTTTAGAGATGGTGTGACATCAAAAAGCGCATTATTTTCATGACTCGTTTCTGGGAAGAAAGGATGATGAAACACATGTGTAAAGCGCCATTTTGAATGGACATGTTACAAATTTCAACTTGAGAGCCTAACTTTTGATTTGCTGAACGTTTTTGTTATTGCTTCTCTCAGCATGCGTTGAAGGAAGTTCAAACCGCTAGGTTCAAAACAAAATACAATTACCAAACAACGTCATATTTCGCCACCGGACAAACCCCAGTGTTAACCTGATCCCCGTGTATGGCCCCAAGGCTTGGCAAATCAAATTTATTTGTTCGGTTCGTAAATCTGTTTTATTTTCTGCAGTCTTACATTTTGATATGGAACCTTTGAAACGAGTTGAGGGATTCACGCACCTCAGTTGCGTGTCACTGGCAACCACGACGCGACAGTAATCCGGGCCGTAATCGGGGGGTCTCCGACAAGCGATTACCATAATTGGACATTGAACAAAATATCTACACTTCATAGACACATTTGTAATTTTAAATTTTACCGTTGAGAAGTTAGAATTTAAACATTTTATGACTGTCTTTACTGCTTATTTGCCTTGCCGGCCCAGATCTAAATTTAAGAACCAGAGGCTGGTTCTTTAATTGGTATATCTAACTTCCATTGGTCGATTAGAGTACGCAGACTGTAGCAACTAGTTTTTTCCGGGGGAGTACGTGATTATATTTTTGACGGGGGCTGCAACTGGAAAATGGGGATTCTACCCATTCAGAGAGTGGACTCGAAAAACGGGTACTCGTTCGTAGGGAGTTGTTCAAAATACACCAGACAAGTTAAGTTCTTTTCGTAGGGATTCTTAATGTCAACCCATTAAGACTGGAACATTACAAAAAAGACGCTATGTTGGGAAAAATGATAGCATCATTGTTGGAAAACTAGTCTTTTATAGTTGCGAATTACCAAATTGTCAGCAGTGTAAGCTTTCGTAGGAAAATTGTTCGTGAAAAAGTCACCCTTCTGTGCGGCACTTCCCGTATACCTCTTTCACACGAGAGCACCCCCCCGAATTTATTCCCGTCACGACAATAATTGTGATTATTATATTCGTTGTAGTTCTCCGGGTGAAGGTGAAAGACGTGACGTCGTCAGACAAGGGCATCGTCATTTCCACGCTGAGAAAGAAGAAGTTTTACAAGAAAGATAAAAGTTTGACCAAATCAGACTTGCGAAAATTTAAACTCGTAGTAGACGGAGATCCGGGGTGCGAGTGCAAACGAGTGAGCAAAGGTGATACTCAAGTGATCATGGGTAAAAGGATGGGCGATCGAATAGTAGCCACGTACGCCGTCTTGTGGCCCAAGAAGAAAAAGAACCCGACATTATTTAAAAATCTTCGCAAAGCTTTAAGGAAATTAAAGAAAAAGAACCTTTGCGAGGGTGGCGTAGAGGCTTTGGACGAGACAATGGTCGATGGTACGACGAAAGGCGGCGACAAGAAAAACGAAAGGAAAAATAAGCGGAAATCACGGTCGAAGAAGGGTGGGAAAAAGGGCGGAAAAAAAGGCGGGAAAAAGAACAAGGCGTGAGTAATGGACCCTTGTCATCGTGCACGAACCTCGTAAGAGACTGAGAAACAATAAAAGAGTTAACTCTTGAACAAACCAAAGAATTGCCTTGAAAGATCCGTCATGAGACACTTTGTTATGTGATGCTAATGCCTGTTACTAGATATATTTATAATCGATGGGGAGTTTGCCAAAATCAGGTGTTCTGTCACGACAATGAACACGTGTCACTTGACTCTGTCCTGTCCAACTATTTATCCCGTCAATTGTATGGCGCCACGTTGTTGTTTTTGTGTTGTAAATAATAGTTGAAAGGTTAAAGCTGCTATAAGCCTGCCTTCCGCAAAAGAAACTACTTTCTGTTTTAGACTTTATGTTACGGGGGATTCCACTGAATTTGGCCCCTCCGTCAGCAAAAAAATATCGAGTAATCGAGACTATACCCGTTCAATTTGTTGATCTAGTCGTAAGGTAAATCATAAGTCTCCCTCTCGGTAAAGTTTATTGAAAATGAATGCCACAGTACTTTGTGCGCAAACAAATATTGTGGAATCACCATGCCGTTGCGTGCCGTGGATTTAAGAAACTGCATTACAAACCGAAACGCAGGACTAGTCTTTGGTTGATAGTTTATCAGGTGAGAAGTGATCAAGTTCTGGAAATGGAAAGAACTTACAATTCGGCAAGATTTTATCTTCGAGGTTATAACTAATGACCCAGTTGAGTCTGTTCTCATGAAATCTCCACTTATTTAGCACAAAAATGACCAAATTATCATTTTTCCTTTTTTATTTTGAAAACGGAAAATTTAGTATAAGTTGTGTTATGGTATGTGGACTGTACAAACCAGGCTGATTATAAACTAAAACTTTGTTCATCTTTATTTTTGTGGAGTAATTTTACAAAACGGTATTTCACTAGATCAGTGGAGAAGTATCGTAATAACGAAGTGTCTGATGTTCCCAAACTTAAAGTTAACTCTGATCCGAGTAATGAATAAGTTGGAGACCAGTCAAAACGGAAGGCGGGTTTGAAGCCGCTTTAAAAGCAAAGAAATTAAGCATCATAATAACTATATCAGGTCTAAAACGCCAAACTATCAAGTTAGTGAAGTCGGTTCTAACACACGAAGCTGGAACTTCACAGGTCAAAAGTGTGATCCTTTGAGTTTAGTGACGCTAATAACCACTTCATTAAAAATAAATACAAGATGTATTCCACACGAAAACAAAGCTATTTACATCGCTGTATAAGGCAACTAATGAAGACTTTCTTTCTACGCAAGTCTCAGTTAAAGGTGCCGACAGTATAAATCTGCTTTACGTAAAAAAAATCAATTTCTGCTTTAGACCACTCACCGTTATGAAATTGGTCTCAAATTATTCCTTAGTAAAAATATGTGCTGCTTCTGTGCTTGGAAAGAACTGGCAGTTTACTATTGCTCAAGACGAGACTCTACACGTTGACCCGTTACGGCGTGTCATTCCCCGACCGTGGCCAGAAGGAATAACGCACTATCGCTTTGCATGACAAAGAAATCATTTCTCATCACAGTAAGAACATGTTGAGACATATCGCGATAAGTGATCTGAATCAAAACTTAGTTTCTTCGACGGATAGCAGGTTTAATGCCACTTTAAGTAGACTATCACCTAATGTACTCAATTTTTATAATTTTAAGGATACTTTGTAAGGTTTTAATGTTGTTTTGGTGTTTGTTATTTTAACCTAGATCAATTTTTGAATAAAAAAGCAATGAAATTACAGATTTAGTTCCTCGTGACATCTCTTGGGAGTCTAGTGATTGGTGGCATGAAACAGTCCCAAATAGGGACTCAACTAAGTTTCCTAAATCTTTTGCCTATTTGTGGCTTTCTATACTCACAGATGTGATCTTCTGTAATTTCATCTTTATTATGTGCTCTTCTTTGACCAACGACATTTTCTAATAACGTAACTAAAAATTGATCCCGGTAGTCGAGTCCCTATTTGGGACTGTTTCATGCAACCGGGCCCAGGGGTAAATTTCACCAATTTTTTCTTTGTCGTTACTGCATGAATAGGGCCTAATGCTAGGTGACGGATGGGTTTTGAAAAAAAGACAGTGCGTCACTGTTCGAGAGCATGCCTAACAGGTTGAACACGGTTCTTCATTGTACGCGCCAAGCATACGTCTGAAGCATTAACCAGCTACAAGTTCATGATTTTCAAGCCCAGAGAAACAAATTGTAACACTTCCTTTTCGCGCAATAAGTGTAAATCAACTTTATTTTTCGACAGGACACGGGTTAAAAGTAGGGTTAATTCAGAAATCAACACGAGCGTACACATGGGAATTGGCTCATACAAACCTTGCCAGTTGCTCAGAAAACCAGGTCAGTTTGATATGTACACGCAGTCGATAGTCCTAAATGATGTAATGACTGTCTCTTAGAATGGAGCATTACAGAACACCCAGATAGTCGGAGAATCACTCTTTGCATCACAAGAGCACAGATTTAATGCCCTTAATATCCAGCAAATAATTTCAATAGACAAGCAGACCCAAACTGTGTCCCATCGTATATGGGCCTATTTAGACTCCTAACACTTCATGTGAAACTACTCCTTTACGAAGAAATATGTGCACGTGTCTCTATGCAACACTTAGTAAGAACTGGGTCGGAGCAAGTCTTTCAAATATGCAAGTGAACTGGACAAATCCCTGGCAAAGCTGCAGAGGTTACAGTAGTTGTACTATTAAACTAAGAATTAAACAAGAGCAACATGGAGCGTTGAAATGCACCAACGAATGCATGGTGTGCTCGTAGGGTTATTTATTTGTATCATAAAAATGGCCACTAGCTAGCGCAAAAACGTACAATCCATCTAAAACGGGCATATGCCATACTTCATAAAAATCTGTCAAGGAACTTCAGAGAAACAAAGGAAAACAGAAGAAAACGAAATTGCCACTTGTAGGCACACCGACCGTTCGATCCGCCTGAAAAGTCGTCTGCTATCTTCATGTAAATCCACTTACTAAATTTAAAAAAGATCTTGCAGTGGGTTTTGGAGACAGCTATGGGGGCAAACAAAACAAAACAAAACAAAACTACCACTAGGAGGCGCTACAGAAGTCAGCCGCCATCAACGTCCTCTTCACACTGAAAACATATACGCAAATATTCAAAACCATCCCCAGAATGATTTGAAAACGCAAAAAACGGCCACTAGGTGGCGCAAAATACCTAGATTCCATTCAAAACAGGATGATAACGTCATGCCTATATTCAGAATTTTATGAAAATCTGTTGAGTACCTTTGAAGATACAGACTGGTAAACGTAAACAGCTAAAATTGCCACTAAGGGGCACACCAGTGGTCAAATCCGTCCGTAAGTCGTCGTCGTCCGTTGTCAACACCACATAAGTACACTTGCTAAATTAAGTAAAGATCCTGTAAACGGTTTAGGAGATACAGCCATGAGGGCAAAAAAAAAACTGCTACTAGGAGGCGCCACAGTAGTCAAACTCGTCGGAAAATCACAGTCGGCCGTCCACTTCAAAGTAAAAACATGCGTGCCAATTTTCACAATTATCCTGAAAGCGGTTTGGTTGATAAACGAGTGGACGCCAAATACAGACTCAAATACAGTAAAAATGACCACTAGATGGCGCAAATTAGGTCGAATTCATATGAAAATGGAGAGATATCGTCAACTCATTAACAGATGCCTGTATACCAAACAGTACAAATGGCTACTAGGTGGCGCAAAATACGTAGAATCCCTCCGAAAACAAGAGGATAGCGTCATCTTGCTAACAGGTGCTATTTACCAAATTTTATGAAAATCCATTCAGGACTTTAGAAGATACAAAGGTAAACGTAAAAAACTAAAATTGCCACTAGGGGCCACACCAGCAGTCGGATCCGTCCGAAAGTTCGCTCACATGTGCAAAATTAAAAGGAACATACGTCAAGGTGTTTTGGAGATAGAGCAGCGGACGCCAGACAGAGATGACAGCATAATGCGTCTACATATAAATATGTGGGCACATAAAAATCACCAGAAACTGACAAGAGAAGCAAAAACCGCCCACTTTAAAACACGTTGGAGAGACAGCCACTTGCATCTTACCAAAACTGTTGGTAACCGAATTCAAACACTTATGAACATGGTGTGACAAGTAAAAGTTTAGGGGCATGGGCCTACTTCAGACATAGGCAAATGCGAAAGGCACAATTGCCAGCAAATGTTTAGGCACTCCACAGAGTGCACAAATTTTCCAAAACATTAAATCTCCGAGGCTTACTCCAAAAATGGGAATTCAAAGTCTAACCACGTCCACAGTACATTATTTATTCACTACTACATACACAAAATATTACAATAAACAAACGGTGTTACAATTTTGAGAGAACCATTATCCAGTGAATTCACCCTAACAGTTCAGGTGCCCTGACGGGACTTAATGTTCTCCTCTTTTTCTTATTAACTGCCAGCTGGTCAAGAGACGCTCAGAGAAGACTTCTAAGGCAGAGTTCTGTATCTATCCAATATACGACATGGATAACTTTGTAAGGACGATTTACATTTCACGTACTTAACTTCATACCTGTAAGAAACAACAGAAACATGTCAGACACAGTAACAAGCTGGCACACTAAAGCACCATCTTTGATTCACATAAATATTTAGCAAGACAATCTAAAAAGACTGCTTTCCAAGTTTTACTTTTAGGCAGTGCAATACCACTGAAAGACTACTTCAGACGATACTAGGTCAAAAAACAAGAAATCAGCTTTAGTGCAACATTGGCAGGCACTTCATCAAGCCTGCACGACTGCTACACACTGAACACCAATACATCAGGTGGACAACATACAGTACAGGACAAAATGAATCGGAGTTTCAGACATGACAGTAAGGCGGAAGCTGAAGTCAGTGTCAGAGAAGTCTTCTCTGATGACTGACAAGGAAGAGAAATTAACAAAAATTTTGCCGTCTTAACAGTTATTACCCATAATGTTTTTATGTCAACAGAATTTGTGGTCACCATAAAAAATGATATTTTGTTGCATTACTTTTGTCTTGTAGTGTAGCAAGTGTATACATACTGTCCATGGCCTCCTCCGCATAGTACTTGACGTCCGTATCAGAGTCCTGCTTTAACTTGTCCAATACTTGCTTGATCTGACCGTTAATTGTACTATGGACAAACAAAAGAATGTCATGAGTTAACACAACACCAGACAACAGGTGATTGTGACGTGAACAGAGGAATGGATAGCCTATGGCCACAGCTTCCTAACTCCCCCCCCCAAATCTAGGTGAGTGTTGTACACAGTGAGCTCCCTACCTCACAACCACACAGGGGTCCTCATTCACAGGCTACCTCTGTCATCAATACAGGTCTTTTTTAACAAGTTTTCTTTTCTCATGGTCAAGGACCACAAGTACCGACAGTAAGTATCCATACATACATACATCTGTCAATTGGAGGGACTTCATTTACAGTACAGCTATCATTTTTAAGTGCATTGTGTCAGCTTCAGAGGACATCACAAATAATTTGTGATGTGTAAACTGATTTATAATTTGTGTTTCAGTAGTAAGATTTGATTTCAGCGTGAAGAAATGGCAGATATTTGAAGACGTTTTCGTGCAAATCATTCTCTAATCTAATTCAGTGAAATGCAATATGAGGCTCAGTTTCAGCGTTTTATGTTTGTACGATACTTTCTTAGTGGTACTCACAATAAAGCGTGTTGCAGAGATCCTGTGCTTTTAAGTGACACTTAGTGTTCACCAGATGTGTACAAGACGACAAAAATATAAAAAACAGCAGCACCATAGATGAAATCACCTGAACTACAATCGGGTACAACTGCGATTCATGAGGAAAGAAATGAAAACATCAAGGCTGAAGAGCATTGTTGGCGAGAACGTCTGTGGACTGCCTAAGGACACATTTGCATTTCGTACAGAAATTTCTTGCAAGAAAAACAAGATCAGGCAAGTCTTTGAGAAACGTGGCCTTGAATAACAAGTGAAGCACTTGACCACACAAGCTTTACTCACGAGTGCGACCCTGGCTACAGCACATACTTCTAGTCCCCATACTACACGTATACATTTTGAGAAACCATAGCTAGCTATGAGGCAAGGCCACAGTTTCTATTAATACTCATCAAAGCAGTGGGTTGTAAACAACGCCAGTGCTCAGTTAAACGGCGTGTTAATTGTGCCAAGCACAGAAACAAGAAAAATTTTTCAAGGACTCATTCTAAGAAATTAAGTTCATTTCTGGGTTCCTAATTGGCATCAAGCCAAGTTTGACGAGCAAGGAATAACAAATTTACTAATGGCAACAACCTTGGATTCCATACAACAAAAGAACATTATTTTTAGATCAGTCACAACTATAAAATAGGTCTTGACCTGTTCCTTAGTGATTTTTGGGTTTTCAAAGAGACATTTTGTTATTCCTCAAGATCATGCCCCCGACAAGTAAACTTGTACAACTTGGTCTTGATCAATAACAAGTTTTCAGTGCTTTGCCAGCCCAGATATGACACCCAAGTTGACAAAGGAGACCGATTTCATAATGTTAAGTGGTCTAAATCAATAATTATTTTGTTGATGGAATTTGGGTTTGTAACCATTATGAGTTTATTATATACGTTCAGTCAATGTCCTTTGACTGGGACCCACACATACACGGCACAGGCATTTTTACAAAAGCTAGGCTAACAGCGCACAGTGTGAGAAGCCCAGCTAATGAAAGAGTGATTCATCATTTGAGAGATATGTCATAGGCAGAAAAAGAACATAGCCACCGACTATCTGAATAAAAATGGGGCGGGCACATCTACTCCTGCAATAATTATATTGAGGTTAACATGAAAAAACTTTTACTCAAATGAAACCAATTTTGTGAAACAAAAGCAATTGAATTTATTACTTAATGTAGACCCATCACTTCAAACACTTTCCAATTCTAATTGTCTTATGCCTACAAAATTTGGAGAGGACAGAAATTTCCTTTTGAAATCTCTTTCCAAGAGCCTAGTATATTTCCGTATAACGACCCTTGAGGTAAAACAATAATGTAAACAGAATTTTGCAAATTCAATTGAGTACTACTATTAGTCTATATCATTTAACAAAAACAAGAAATGCGCCCACGACTGAACCGCAAACGTTATGCATCTAGGACTGTTTGTTACCGGAGTATCATACAAATAACTAGGCGACGCAGTATGTTGAGCCTGGCTGAAAATTGGAAGCGGTAGTCTATTTGCGAAATTTTATATAAATCCCTCCAAGAACTCCTTACAATACAGAAACAAGAGTAAACAAAATAAAATTGTTTCTAGGAGGCACAGCGATAGTCATATCCATCCAAAGTAAGTCGCCATCTGTCATATTTCACATGGATCCCACAAGGGTTTATTGAGGTAATACAGCCGTGGATGGAAAAAATAATAACTAGCCACTAGAGGGCACTACAGTAGTCAGACCCCTATTAAAATCTTGGTCATAAATTTGTCAGTATG
Organism: Phoronis australis; assembly: GCA_002633005.1. Classification (NCBI taxonomy): domain Eukaryota; kingdom Metazoa; phylum Phoronida; family Phoronidae; genus Phoronis; species Phoronis australis. The sequence continues at coordinate 1,721,592 of NMRA01000023.1, read as the reverse complement.
AACATATCCGCCAATTCTCGTAATGATCCTTTTGAGCGGTAGGAAGGGCTGATGTCACAAAACAAAGTAGAGAAGCATGAAATTTCCACCAGGTGGCACTGAAAAAGTTTGACGTAGAATGCTAAAAGTGCTATTGAGGGGCATGTGGTGGTCAATTCTGTCCAAACGTAGAATGCTAAAAGTGCTATTGGGGGGCGTGTGGTAGTCGGGTCTGTCCAAACGTAGAATAGTAGAAGTGCTATTGGGAGCGTGAGGTAGTCAGGTCTGTCCACAAGGACCTCATCATTTATTGTCACTGCAGGAATACATACGTCAAGTTTCATGACGATTGTCCTGATGGTTTTGGAGTTACAGCACAGGAAGCCCAGACAGAGATGACAGCAATATGCAGCCACATATGACAGCAATATGCAGCCACATATGAAAGCAATATGCACCCACATATGTACATGTGGGAACATAATAAACAGTCCGTTATCTGATCAACAAAACTACTGAACATAATGGCAAAAATATGCAAAAGTAACATCAACAGGTGACCATCCATGAAACTCGTGCAGAGTCAGCACATTGATGCCCACTGACAGAAAGGCCACCTATTGGCGGGCACGGCAACAGAGGGGCATGCCCCTCCCACCAGTTAAGTGAGTGGGGCTGCCCCGCCTACCTCTCTGGGAACAGAGGCGCCAGTCTCTGCAGTGTCTTGGCAACATTGAAGCGGACGTTGGCCACAGGGTCGGTGGCTAGTTGCACGATGACTGGCAGCAGCACCTTTTTGACCGTGTCGGCACTGAGCGACTGCGCAATCACCTATGGGAGAGAGAAGGCACACACCTGGGTGACATGTCTTAAACTGACACGACACGCATGCGGTTTGTTCACACAGGCTGTGCAGGGACTGCCGTTACCACTATCACCATTCAGGTAGAGAACAAGGCAGACAGTGTGTGCGTGTGTGAACAAACACCGCTATAGGGCATGGGCTTTAGTCTCGAGTCGATTGTAGTTTTCAGACCCACAATGTCAAAACTGACATTGAACACAATGACAATTTTTCTTGGGGTGCAAATGTACCCATCATTCAAACTAAATGGTGAAACAAAGCGTCAGATAACCACCAACACAAGATAAAGCCCAGCCATCTACTGCACACCCAATTCAAGCCCAACACCAGCTGCAGAGGCAGCGACATCACTATAAGCACACCTTGCGTCACAGAGCGGTCCTAGCAGCTGAATGGTGCGGGCTACGTTGAACCGTACGTTGGCCACATTGTCGCCGGCCAGCTGAGTCACCAAGGGCAGCAGATGTTTCATGCACGTTTCTGAGTCTACGACGTCCACTAGCGCCTGCCAATAGAGACGGGAGAGTCGGCCATGCACAAGTTCATTATTACCACAGGCTTTAGTGCAGAGAGGCAGAGAAGACAGAGTGAGAGTAACATGTACAACAGGTACCCGCTGACAAAGCCAGACAGAAACTAGCACCACAGCAACATGGACACCAGTTTCACCCTATGCTGACAAGCAATAACAATTTACTGTTAAAGTATTCTGCCTACCAAGCAGCAGTTTTCTAAATCCACAACTTTAACAGGTACAAGAAACTGAATATTGGTTAAGGTTGCTACATCATCATTGCGCTGTGAAAATTTTTGAGGAGCTGATAGTGTACAAGAATTTTGGAGAGCGGTCCAGCTGAGTCACAGTGGACAAAGCAACCTTACACTTTACCTCCAGTCAAATGGCTTCATGACAAAAGAGATCAGAAAAGAGTGATATTGGTACTGCCTGTTTTAGGGCTTGGTTAATACTTTCATTATTACAGAGTGGTTATGCTGAAACAGTCAATTTGAGAGTGAAAAGGGTCCAAATGATTCCAAAACCACACCCCACTAAACAGTATCAATATATCAATAACTGACAGCACGCTTCAAATCATACGCAGCAACAAAAAGGCCCCAAGCTTGAAAAAAACAGTGTGACAGCTTAAACTTAAAACCAGGCATTACAATCTGGAAAAACATAGGTAATGCAACAATAACACACAACAGCTGTTAGAACCAATACAGTCAGACAGTCAATGGACACACACATGTCAATTGCACAGCTACATGGTTAAAATGTCTCCAAATTGACAATTAGACTGAACTATCATTAGGCAGACATTCAATAATTCCCACTGTACATTAACATGAAACCATACCCCACCCACTATCACCAATACAGTGTATCTCTATGAGACCTACCGGTCACAGCTTGTTTACCCAATAGCCCAAACCATCTCACTATCACCAATACAGTGTATCTCTATGAGACCTACCGATCACAGTTTATTTACCCAACAACCCAAACCATCCCACTGCCACCAATACAGTGTATCTCTACAGGACCTACCGGTCACAGCTTATTTACCCCACAGCTCAGATAACCACAGCGACTTACATTGACACAGAAGAGAAACGTGAGCCTCTTCAGGTAGTTCTGCTCGTTGGCCAAGTACTTGACAGAGGGGATCATCTTCTGCTCCGACCACTTGGTGCCAAACTTCTCCACCAGCTTCTTCAGGTTGTTGGTGGCCGCCTCCCTGATAGCAAACACTGCAAGTGGGAGGAGACGAGACCTGGTGACAAGTGTTGATGGACAGGCAAGGGTCCGCCTGCTATCCAGGGGAACAATGCTGCGGAGGTGTGTCCCTGATGCACACAGCTCCATTAAATGACCACATACGGGGTAGGAACAGAAAATTGTCAATCAGCAGACACGCTCCACCTCAAATACAGAAGAAAGACATCGGGAAGACAGATTCAAAGACTTTAGTAGTCGCAGCACAAAATTCTACAATGTCTCTGCATTTTTATTTCAAATAAATGTATAGAAGTTTGTTCAATGCCTGTTCTCTCTCGGGCCACTGCAACATTACAACAGACATGGAACACAATAAAACAAATTATGACCATAGTAAAGTATATGTGGACCAACATGTAAGGGAAGTTTATCAATTTGCCGAGGATGAGATGAGCAGAGAAATACCACGGGGAGAACTGGTGAGTAAGAACAAGGCCTACCATGATCACCGAGCCACTGCATGCATAAAGTATTCAACTTCTCATTGTAGAAATCAACACCCTGAAAGATAAATAATCATTTTGTAACTCATCTGCGAGGTACGTGTAACATTTACTTCAAAGTAGCTCTAAATATGACTTCCATCCCATGAGTCACCTTTTCCTACACTCACATTGTGTATTAGTTAGATGAGGTTTTATGGATTTGTACTGAACTGGCAGTTGGTTATTTTGAAGGATCTTACACAGTGCATAAAATGACGAGTCAAGACCGGCCAACTTACAGAGGTTGGTCTCAACCAATAACAAACTACCAATTCCCTGGAAACCCTGACAGACTTCATGAAATTAAGTGGATTCAATCTCAGGCTATTTTTATGAAGGAAGGTGGGTTTGTAGCTACTTTAAACCATATGAAGAAATTATCCACAGTGACACCCTCTGGAACCCCATTTCAAGGCAAGTGATGACCACAACTTTGCATAAATTAAGACTAAAATTAGGATTAAATTATGAGCAAACTTGAAATTTCAGAAGAGACAATTTCATAAACCTAAAGTAGGTTTTTAGTTTTTGGTCTTATCTAACTCGCAGTGAAATGAAGTCAGTTTTCGCCATGGTTAATCAACCACGCTAATTAACTACGCTTTCACCACCTGTTGCAAATTCACAAAACAAAATGAAATCCAATACTCATGGTTTACAGCAACGAGGAGCCATAGTACAAGTGTAATGTCACTTACTGGAGAAAGCACTGGTGTAGCCAGACAATACCACTTCTAAGTGCAGATATCACACCGCAATGTCTCTATAGTACTTTGCACGGCCCAGAATCAAAAACAGTTTTCAATTTAACTGCGAGGCACAATATTGTAAAGTACAGTGAAAACGAGATCCAGCACAATTTAGTTGCTACCAGTGGAGACAGTCATCCAGAGCACAAGTCTGTGTAAGCCACCTCCACAGCAGGGACGAGCTAAAACCATTTCAGTCTTAATTTTGTTCTCCAAACTTTCATAAAACGGGACTAAGATTTTATTTCATGAAATGGGAAACTGGACCAAAAACCCAAGCAGTGCTAGACAAGTGCTGCATCATAAGCACTAGTCCCAACTCACCAACTCGCCAGCCAGCAGAGGCATGTACTCTATGATGGCTAGGCGGACGCGCCATTTGGTGTCTTCAGCCAGTTCAACTATTGCCGGTAACAGGTTCTGAGACAGCTGATCAATACCTATAACCTGTGAACACAATGGCACAACCGTTACTGTTAACACCTAGCAATAGAAAACACATTAACTAAAAGGACCATTGTTAACAGCTAGCAACAAATAACACAGTAACTAAAAGGACCATACTACATGCCAAAAAATGACTGGACATGAAATGGACAAAATGGCTTGACTAAATAACTAGCACTAACTGGAAAAAAACAAGAGTGAGTAAACTCTAACACACAGCACAACCTAAAAGTATTCAGACAAAATGACTCGTAATTCTTCACCATCCGAGTGGCCTTCCTTCACAATCAAGAATGAATTGGAGTTGACAGAAAAGTTAGTAAGGTAACTACATTTTATATAAAAACTTATTTTGCTGCCATAATAGTTATTACCACTCATTTTTGCCGTCATGATGGTAAAATAGTATGACTGATAACTTGTACTGTATGCACCGTGGTAGCTGGCCTTCAATCACTACAACTTGTAGTGATAGCCTAGTTAGCTATGGTGACTAACTGCATCAGCACTATTCAGCTCATACTGTCCTTCACACTTCAGACTGACTACAGTTAGTGCACATAACCTGTAACCTTGGTACAAACCATTGTACTTTAACAAGTTAACGTGTCCATTCTTGAATGACAAGATTGTCAAACCATGTTGAATACACTTCACAGAACATTAAGACAATCTTCAAGGTCATTTCACCTTCAACCCAATTGTCATAAGCAGCAAATGCTCAAAATCTCAACGCTTTAAAGCTTATACATAATTTTCATTACCCAGAGGGCAGCCCGGAAAGCATAATTTATGGTGGGTGGCATACCGTATTCGCCGTAATAACCACCCAGGGCGCTTAGAAAAGTTCGTTTCAGGGGGGCGCTTATTATAACCCAAGGCCGTTAAAACCCGGGCCCGGTCTCCAATCTCCGTACTCAGACTCATACTCATACTCGAGATTTCATACTCAAAATCGTGCTCACTGGAGTCGTACTCGAAAAAGCGTATCTAATGTCGTATTNGAGTACACTCGAAAACTGAGTACGTGCTCGAAATTTCGAGTACAGATTTTTCGAGTATGACATTGAATACACCAAAGCTGAGTCTGTACTCGAGTTGAGTATGAAGTGTGAGTTTGAGCATGATTCGAGTCTGAGTACGGAGATTGGAGACCGGGCCCCGGTCTCCGAAATGGGTGAAATCGGAAGCTAAGATTCATCATATTTACGCTGCGACGTATCTATAAGCTATGAAAGACTTTCTACAAAACCGTGGTGCATTGCTATCAAACTTTGCTGTTAAATTATGATCATTTTACAGAAAATTGTGCTGAAATCCCAGGGCGAAAACTCGCTAACTGCCTGCCTCGCAATCGTCGATATGGCGACTTGAATGCTTGAATAAAAATACAGTTTCGACTCCAGCAAATTACCTTAAGTTTTCCAAGTAGCGTTCCTAAGATTTCTAATTTCCTGTGGAGTTGGGATCACGGCAGGTTTAAGTACAAATCTGTGCTACATCGTGCCATCTATATGTATGATCGGCAACATGAGAAAAATGTGTGGACGAACACACATGTTGTTGTCACGTGACGTTTGTTTTGAAGTTGTCTGCGTTTGTGAGTCAGCGAGCGCGTGCATGTCACCAGAGTTCATTTGCCAGAGCAGATACCGTCTTTTGGCCAGAGCCACGCAATCTAACGAGCTAGATGTGCATTGTATCTAAAGAAATTTACACAAGCAGTAGGCCTAAACCAGAGCGTGTTTCATTCAGCTCTTGCCGGTCTCATGTGCTAAAAACGTTCGACATTTGCCTTGGTAAGGCCATAGTAGTCTCCGTGTGGCTGGATGGGTACATGACTATCTGACAGTTATTTTTCGGTGTAAGGGTGTGTAAGCATTTACTGTCAGTGGTCATTTTATTGGATATTTGGCTTAAAAACACCAATTATGGTTAATCAAACAATTCATCTTAAAAATAACGCAAACATTTTTTATAGTATTAGAAACTGTCGGAAATTAGTGCCAACATTCATTTCTTGCCGATGCTATGCTACCGGTTTCATGAATGGATAGTTCCCGACTAATGTCTTTAGGTTCATGTATGTAGCGCACGCTTCCTGGCCACGTGTTTTTAACACTGGCCTAGCTTTTTATTAGTCTTCGATTTGCAGATTTCACGTGTAGGCCTACAAAGAAATTTGGATTCATGTTGAAAGCGGGAAATAGCCTATCTACAAAGCAATCCCATAGACAAGTACACTACTTCTGTTCTGAAAGGCCAGACCATTGGTCTTCGCAATATCAGCAGAACGTTTATGTTCGTTTTGAGGCATGGCGGAAGTTTGAAGTATATAGTCACGGCTAAATACCGACATATCGGCAAGGCTCGTGGTCTACAAATTCTGTGCACAATGATTTTTTCAGGACTGTCGGATATTATTGATAAATTGAAGATGTTACTGTAGAATTTTAGGACTGTAGGTAAGACATTTTTCGCACGTACACGTTCATGGACTGGGCGGTTACTTTAGCAAAGTCTGAAAACGCGTGGGGGGCGTTACAGGGGCATGGGCGGTTATTACGGCGAATATGGTAAATCATTAACTTATCTGGTTTGTGTCAGATTCTTGCTCTTACAACTTCTGACTGTACAGGTGTTGGTATGACAAGACTGTGGGGTGGAGAATATACTAGACACACGTGGCATGCAAGAATGTCTCACCTCATTGACACAGTCTAGATTGGAGATGATATTTAACCGGACTTCAGGACACTCATCTTTAAGTTGGATTAAGAACAGTGGTAAGAGATGATCTATTGTACTGAAAAGACAAACACAACAGTGAGGTCAACATTAGACAAATGCAGTTAACACCGAGCCTATCAACTAGCGTAACAAATAGGTTTGCACGGTTCCACTTCAACTGTGTTATCAGTGGAGTGAACAGATAAAACAACAGAGCCCAAGGTTAGCAAAATGCACCACTTAGAAATCGGGCAAAATAAAGAAAGAACATTGTGCCAAATTGTATGTCTCTCCCAACCTGAAGCGTTTCCTATTTTAAACACAGACTACAATATTAGCAGAGAACATTTGCCAGGCTTACTTTTGCTTCCCTAGAATTGGCGACAGGCCCATGATGACAGACGCCAATGCCGACTTCACGTGCTGGTTTGGGTCGGAGACCAGCTCTTTCACACACGGTAAAATACTTGTCATTATCACATTTTCCCGGACGCTTGGCTCCAAATTTTGACAAAAATCTGCAAAAACAAAACACACACACAAGGTCTTAATCAAATTATTCAAACCAGACTAACTTGTGCACACATGTTAAGAGACACATTTTACATTACATTCATTAAGCTTCCAAAATATTGGTTTGGTTAAAACGAGCACAAATGCAGAGTAATAGGCAAGCTAGGGTCTACAACTACAAGAATGACATACTATTAGGGTCCCAAAGGTGTAAAACCATAGCACTAAGTGTAATAGGGCTACTAAATGTCATAATAACCTTTACAAGATGGCAGCATACCTTTAACTTTATGTGCGGCAGCAGCTCTCACTTCTGCTTCACAGTCTTTAAGTAAGTTCTGAAACGCAGGCACTAGGTCCTCCTTTGTTATTTCTAAGCCCACTGCTTTTTGAAGCTGTAATGACCAATGGCAGGCGAATGAGAAACTGGGAGTCGGGAAACTGATGTAAAAATGGACTAAAGACCACACAAGCACATACATTCAAGAAAAGCTTACGCAAACACAAGTACAGTGTATGACTGTTGATAACAGTATTCACATACCAAGATGACAAAAGACACCACCAGACTCATAGCAGACAGTGAGTCTCAGTGGTGTCCACTGACAGTCCCCATCTCAATCACCAACACAACAAAAGGTATTGAAGAAACTGATCACGGGATTCGCGGCCACATTTCTGGTAGCCATCACGCCAGACACGGAATCTTGACTGAAAAACGGTGTTTGCCTTTGGCTTCAGCAGAAACTTCCGCCCATTCTCAAAAAGAAATGCAGAAAATCATTGCACCATTCATACACCGCCCATTTCACATACAGGCCCCAGCTCTTAGACTGCCAAAGCAGCTGTCTGTCAGAGCCACTTACCTCTGTAAATTTATCGGCCACCATGTAGCGCACTCTCCACGACTTGTCCCCAGTGGCCAAACGAAGTGTTGGCATCACCAGTTGCTCGGTGTCACTCTCGGGCAGTAGAGTCGCGATGCTAACGCAGGCCTCGACAGCCAACAACCTTACAGAGTCCTGCAGTGCACATAGTCCATTCATTGATTAAACCATCATTTAATATAGCATGTACATACAGCACCAGTAACTCAATATGCAAACTGTCCTACAGTCACCATGTGTCAACTGCTCCACAACAATGGTATGTTATGTTATGTTATAAGCAAACATGTACAACTGTCCTACAGTCACCATGTGTCAACTGCTACACAGCAATGGTATGTTATGCTATATTCTTTAAATTGAACAAACACCCAAAACAGGACAAATACTAGACTGTATTATCACAATTATAACCATTTGTAACCGTGCTCCAAAGGCGCAATTCATGAATTTCAAATGTTAGCTAAAAGTTTTCTTGCAAATACCTCACACTGGCCCCACATGCATTCTTGCATTAGTGCTTCTTGTGAAATGCAAAAATAACACATTCGGGTAAAGGTTTACAATAACTGAGTCTTCATGCTGTCTTTAATGGACCTATTACTAATGTGAGGCAGCCTACAAAAAAGAAAGGCCTTTTCAGCACTGCTGTAGACACAGCTGCTGGTCCAGTCAGGCACAGCTCACCTGTTCATCATGTGCCAGGGCTGTGAAAAGGGCGATGAGATCTGACTTGACATACTCCAGTTCAACTGCCTTGGCAAACTCTCCTAGCTTGCCAGCGGCAGCACGGCGAACCATAGGCGTGTCGTCACCACTCAAGTTACGGAAACACCTATGGTGGGAAACAGCAAGCGTATAAGAGTCGTGTCCAACAGTTGGCCTATATGTAACTAGGCTGCATTGAAGCAGAAATGCATTGCAAACAACAGTGAGAATAACATTAACGAATGTGAAGTGGAAGTCAAATGGGAAATGAAGAAGAAGAGGCAGTCAAACTGGGAAGATGAACTACTCTGTTACCATTATGGTGACAATGATAAAGCCCAAAATACTTTTATACTTCATTTAATTCCCATGTTTCTTTAAATGTCTAGTTCACTTTATTATAAAGTAATGAAAGGCATTGTTCATTTATTTCTTTAAAGCCTAACAGTAACACCAGTAAATTTGCTTCCTACAGTACATTAAGAGCATCGTCCCGAGTCCACTAGTTCCATAAATTGCCAAATGTAACGAACTGCTAGGCATGTTGACTTGCTTTTGTCTATGTCACCGTGAGAATCACCTTTTTACTTCAAACAGCTACCAATAACACCCGCACACAATGTTGTTATATTCAGACCCCTATTCAATACAAAACAACTGTTATCGGTCTTTTGCCGTTTTGCCTGGGATGTCGCGGTAATGCAATATGGCAAGAAAAGACAGCTTCACCTATCATTTGACTGGCTTACATTTGCGTGACTGAATTCACGTTTTCTTATTTTGCTAAGGCTTTGCTAGAACAACCTGTTTAGCCCAATGCATCTAAAATAACAAAATTTCGTTGAAGTTAGACTTTAATTTGAAGATTCACCACTTGATCTAGGTAACACTGCAACTTTAGCTTGTAATCACGTTAATTAGCTCTTGTTCCTCCCACTAATGGCTTAAATAAGCAGTGGAATAGGCAAACAATCTGGTGTCAAAATTAATCTTGCCATTGGTTGCCACAATCCAATGTATTTTACCCATGATTGATGTGAAGGGAGTAATATTTGAAAGAGTTTGCCAACACTTTCAAATTGATTGGCTTTACTAGACTCTTTACTTGGTAATGCCCAGGCCAACACATTATAGGACACAAATCATTTTGTGCCCTTGTCTGATGAAATCCAAGCCATAATTTAAGTTGCTGAGTGACAGTTTATAACTTGCGTGCTAGGCATTAAGAAAGAAATTTCTAAAGTAAGTCTAGACACAATACCTGCTAACCACAACCAACAGGCCATTTGACTGCTGATGCTAATCAGCTGGGAAGGCAAAAAATACTCACTGTCTTAGGTCGGTCTTGACAGAATTGGGAACTCGCTGGTAACAGACACTGAACAGACCACATGCTGATGTCCTCGATGTAAACCAGTCACCTAGGGGAAAACAGCGCCTTGATAAGCAAACATGTTCTCACTTTCAGCACAAATACCAGCAGTTCTGAACAGCAAACGCATAGATTCGATTGTGCAGTGTGGCAGCATAGTCAAGATTTTGTGATAAAGACATGCTTTATTGATGAAAAATGGATGAGATACAACCAAAGAAATGCAGCGGTTGTTGAGACACGGATGACTCACCCCCTGACAGTCGCTTGACCAGTGGCACAAACTGTTCCTCCATGTCCTTGGGCGAGTGGTGCACAGCAATCTTCCTCAGCGACTCCACTGCCTTGTCTCGCACCACTGTCTCCTCTACTGTAGCCAGACTCTCCAGAGGGGGCTGTCAGGGAGGACAATAAGTGCAACAGTGACCAAGGCACCACAGCTGACTCAGAGCGTTAACAAACCCCTCTTCAACCACAAAAACTAACTTTTGATAAACACCAGTTCCAGTTAGAAAAATGGTGGCAAATTGTTCTTAAGTTGCACTGGAGATAATTTCAGGGCTCCAGAACAACTGAAAGTTAGTTTACTGCTCAAGCTCAGACCGAGCAAGTCGGCTTGTCACGAAATGTCAGATTTTTGCAAACTCAGAATTTTTTTTTATTGAAGTAAGGGGCAACTCGAAACCAATTTTACAACAGTAAACGGTCAAATCAGAAGTTCATTTCCAAGATGAAACACAGATTTGTAGCTGCATTGAGTCACAATCACTCGTTAAAGTTTCTGACACATTAATGTTTTCACTTTACAATATAGAAATAATATAACTTGTGTACTTGCTGAGGTGCGAAAATATTTTTGTTTGGAAACAGATGTGAGGAGCGAAAGACAAAATTTCCAACAGTTGAACAAAACAGCTAATAGTAAAATGTCTCCAATTTGGGGCAGTGAAGAATTAATTATTTTGCCCAAGGTCAGAGCTTGTCCCAAATTCTAGAAATAGCCAATATTTACCGACCCAAATTCAACAATCAATGGAAAGACGACAAAATAATCCACTCTGGAGATGGAAAACGCATTGTCTGAAATTTAAGAAATACGGTGATCACCAAAGTAGCCCTTGTCCCATTTCCAGAACCAAAAAAATATCAAATTTTCCCAGACAATTCAATTCTTACGGACTTTCTGTGTGCCAAATTCCAATGCCAAGTTGGAGCATTTTTACCATAATACAAAGTTTAGTTTTTACATACCCGTAATAATGAGCAATTTTATCACTCCTCATATTTTTCAAATATCGGACACTGCGTTCTGTATCAACAGGCAGTTATTAAAATGACTGAAAATAATGTGTAACTTCAATGTTAGTTGTTGATCTTAATTCTTCAAGTTGGGACGGCCAATAACAACCTTTTCTAATATAAAATTTGGCATAAGTTCTAACCCCGAGCAGAATAATCTATTTTTCACTGTTCCTTATTAGGGCTGTTTCAGCAAAATCTGTATGGGAGGGGGGGGGGAGGGACGGCAATTGAATTAAAATTTTATGGGTGGTGGTCTTCAGAAGAAAATTTAAATTATGGGTGGTCCTTCTTGAAGGAAGTAAATCATTAAAAGTGAGTGGTGTTTTTAGTCCTGTAAATGTTGACAATTGGGTATTTTAAGCCAAACACAGACCTCAATACCCCATGAGAAAACTCGCCAAAAATTTACTTGGCAGATACCCAAAAAATCCAAAAATAACAAAACAAGCCCATGTTGCTAGTGTACAGAGAGCAACTTGTACACTATACTAGTACTCAAGACACAGGCAACTTGATTACAGGCTTGTGTTGTAGTCATATTAGAATGAAAATTACTGCAACACTAAACTGGTGTCAGTTACATATCTAAGAAACTTGATGACTTTTTAAAATAAAAAGTACAATGATTCAGATAGACAAGTTCCAATATTCACTTGGCATAGCAGCCTGAAAGCGTTTGTGGAGACACTTTGAGATTCGTAGAATCATGAAACTGAAAAATCTTATTGAAATTACAGACACGTGGTGGACAGACACGTGGTGGCTACCAAAAGTATTGCTCACAGGTGTCTTTGAAAAGCGAGTTTCTGGTAACTGACACGAGTTATGATCTCACATGGAATATTTCTACACCCACAAAAACTTTATGGTCACACATAGTGGGCATCTCGTCCGTCGATCGGTCCATCTGTCATTATCATTTCTTGTCTGTCAATTATCTCAAGAACCGCTTGGCCAATCATGATGCCATTTGGTATAGAGGTACTTGGCAGGGATGCACCAGTACCAGTCGATTTTCAAAGGATTTGCTACCGTGGTACCCCACGTTAGCCGCTTTAGTTTTCGACAAGCCATTCCTTGTGTGTCGATTATCTCAAAAACTGCTCGACGGATCACGATGAAATTCGATACAGAGATATGCTAAGAATGTGCCGGCACCAGTCTTGTTTTTGGATGGATTCAATAACTGTGGCACACCGTGTTAGTTTTCGACTGCTCAAGTCACTGCTTGTCCGTTGATTATGTTGAAACCACTTAAGGTATCTTGGTGTCATTTGGCATTGTGAAAGATGGCTGGTATGTGCCCGCACCAGTTGATTTTTGGACAGATATGGCTACTGTAGCACCCCCTGTTGGTCAATTTAGTTTTTGACGACAGGTTGATAATCTCAAAGACTGCAATTTACATTTCAACCTAATTAAACATTATGGGTCGTGGGTTGGAAAAATAAAAGCAAAAATATGAATGATGGGAAAGAAATGAAAGTGCCTTCCCCCTCCCATATGTTATTTACTAGAACAGCCCTTAAAGAATTTTTACCATAATTAAGCTGATAGAATCAAGAAAATCATTTAAATGTTGTAAACGAGCACAGACCAATTGTTTGGCTAGACTACAAAATTGCGTTAAATGCAAAACTATGCAACGGTTGTCATTTTTTTCCATTATCAAAATCATATTTTCAATCTGCAGTTAAACAATTTTTGTTTTAACATTGATTGTGTAACTAAAGCCTGGTCCTAACAATATTTCACAAGAGCAACGCGGAGCGGTAAAATGCGCCCACGAATGCATTGCAAATGATGTGCTTTTAGGGTTGTTTATTTGTATCAAAAAAAAAAAAAAGGAAACTAGATGGCGCAAAAACATACAATCCATCCAAAAACAGAAACATGCCATATTTCATAAAAATCCGTCAAGGAACTTCAGAGAAACAAAAGAAAACAGAATAAAATGAAATTGCCACTAGTGGGCACAGTGTCCGTTGGATCCACCTGAAAGTAGTCGTCGTCTGTTGTTATCTTCATATAAATACACTTACTAAATTTAGCAAAGATCCTGCAGTGGGCGCAAAACAAAACTACCACTAGGAGGTGCCACAGTAATCAGTCACCATCATCAAAGGTCGTCTTCACACTGAGAACATATATGCCAATTTTCAAATGATTTGGTTGATACAGTGATGGACACCAAAAACAAGATTTGAAAACAGCAAAAGTGGCCACTAGAAGGTGCAAAATACCTCGATTCCACACAAAAACGGGCAGATAGCATCATTACACCAATAGATGCCTATATTTAAAATTTTATGAAAATCTGTTGAGGGCTGTTCCAGCAAAATCTGTATGGGAGGGGGGGGAAGGCACTTTTATTTCGTACCCACCGCCCATATTTTTCATTTATTTCTCCAACCCATGACCCATAATTTTTTAATTATTTTTAATAGGTTAAAATATAAAATCCAACACTTGCAAACAAATTGCCTCCAGGAGGACCTGTTGAGAACTTAAATGATTGACAGACAAGAACTAGTTGTCTTGTCCAATATTGTCAAAAAC
>NMRA01000023.1:1677580-1690855 GCA_002633005.1 Phoronis australis | reverse complement strand
ATAAAATCGGGACACGTCGCCGGAGATTTTAGCCACTAACAAGGGCATTTGCAAAGGCCAGGACGTTTTAAAAATAAAAACGTTTCGTAAACACGCAAGTTGATGTCAGGCGTGCAAGTTCAATGTCACAGTCCGAAGTCGAACAACACGGTCTAATTAAACCAGAGCACATGTTACGCTACAACGAAAAACTGCAGCCTTCGGTGTATTTCCCATTTGTATTTTCATCAGAAATTTTCGTCATGCGGGACTCAGTGACTCTTTCCATAGCTAAAGCGCCAAACACAAGCTAAACGCAAGACAATCGAGTAACGGTCATGACATCGTCAAGACAAGGTGAAAATGACAAAGCCTGTTACACCAATTCTCAGATTCAAGCCTTATAGAGTAGTAATCATCCGTTGAACGCTTTAGTGACACGGGAGTTGCGTCGATCCCAAATTAGCGTTTCTAAAATTTTCCTTATCCGAAAGTCGCGGGGCAAAAATCCGACGGTTATGACTTGTCCGAAGTTCGAAGATCATTAAAAAACAGTTTTTGGACCTTGTACGAATTTCGTGGACTATGAAAAACTCATTTCGGAAATATTTATTCTTGGTCGAAAATGGCGGGCCGTCCGAAAATCACGCGACTTTACCGTATAACTTTCATCTCAGCGTAACAATACACATGCAAGTAGACAGCGTGCAATTATTATGTTGTCAGAATGTTTAGCAAATCTGTGAGTTAAACAAGTGATCTGTTGCCAGAAGTGTTGGTGAAGCAACAATTCTAGGATTCTTACTAGATATATGGTTGTTAAGTAGAATATAGGCAATTTGCAACCTTCTTATTTTCACCAACAATGTGTGAATTCATTGTTACTTCATAGCTGCAGTGGTCGTACTGCGCACCTGGTCGTACTTCATAGCTGGTTGTACTGCATAGCTATAGGTCATTCTGCATAACTGGTCGTACTGCACAGCTGGTCATACTGCACAGCTGGTCATACTGCACAGCTGGTCATACTGCACAGCTGGTCATACTGCACAGCTGGTCATACTGCACAGCTGGTCATACTGCATAGCTGGTCATACTGCACAGCTGGTCGTACTGCGTAGCTGGTCGTACTGCATATCTGGTCATACTGCATAGCTGGTCATACAGCAGAGCTGGTCATACAGCAGAGCTGGTAGTACTGCACAGCTGGTCATACTGCACAGCTGGCAGTACTGCATAGTAGGTGATCCACTATCCAGTTGCCCCATCACTATATAACAAGCGTTCACTCTCATTACCAGAGATCCAGTATGTAGTTTGTTTACTTTTGTCTACAGTGGCCAAGTGTGAGTTCTTTAATGCTGGTGGCAGCGTGAAGGATCGCATTGGTCTGCGCATGATAGAGGACGCGGAAAGAGCGGGAACTTTGAAGCCTGGTGACACACTCATTGAACCAACCTCGGGAAACACAGGTAAGCATAATTAAACACAGTGGCCCTTCTATGCACTGCACAAAAAGACAGTGGCATGTTATTTTCAGGACTATCTTGAATGTTTTTGTGTTTTGTTCTGGTCAGGCTCTCCTTTGCAACATCTTAGATTCACCAGTTGAAAATTAAGTTAGAATTAGAGTGAATGACATCAGTTTCCTTATGCATCTACTGCTGTGTATCCAAAACCACTCATTGGATGTTTGTAAAATTTTACAAGAGTGTTTTCATCAGGGATAGTATGGCAACTGCTACATCTTCTAGCAGCAATTTTAGCTTTTATGCACCTGCATGTACTCGTACGTGGGTTCATATTCATAACATTATTTTGACTGTGAAGCAAACTTAGGGGCTTCAGAGAGTATAAGCTGGTCACGCTTTTATCAATGATTTGAAAAGTCCTTTGTTGGTCTCCAGCTGCAAGTAATAAACATGGTAGTTAGGTCTGACCAGTTGTGAACTACTGTCATTTGATTAATAAGAATGTACACTGGCCTAATTTAGAATCTAGTTGTCAAATGCTTGCTTTGGGAGGTAGAATTTGTGAGATGTTGAAGTCTCAAAATACTTGACTGTTTTGTTGGAGAGAGAAATGCAAAAGTAACAGCTAGTTTACAGGAAATGCCGGTGGGAAATAGCTTCAAGTGAACATTAGTGTTCATCACAAGAGACAGGACTATTTCTTGGAGAGATCGTCTTATTTTAAAGGTTCAATCAGAATTTCCATCAGATTTAGGCAGGATTTACGGCCGCAGTATTTTTTCCCCAGGCATTACAAATATTTCTTCTTTCCAGAATATTTGACCCTTTCATAACATAACATAAGGTATGGTAATAAGCTATTCTTTAAAGTGAAAACTAAGGAAGTATGAAAAATACTGTATTGTACAAAAGCATATAATGTATTTATAAGTCACATCTATATCTACCGAGTTTCTTGACGAATTTTCAAGAAATTTGGCAAATTGGTTTCTGTTGTCGAGGCGACAACACCTTCCTATTTTTAAACAGTTTTTATGTAATCTCCATCCCCATAAGAGGTCATTTTTTATTTTTGCATCTGTTTATTAACACCTTCCTTTCTGTCTGCCAAATTGCCTGAAGGTTCATTATGAAAATACAATTTTGTTGGTGTATTCCTGTTGAGATGATCACGACTGACATAGGCTTTTGTATGGTTCTAATTACTGTGGCATTCCCTTGAGGCTAGTTTGTTTTTTTACCTGCTCCTCAATATCTGTTGTTAGATAAATTGTGATCAGAACATATCTTGGTTTCAGAAATTGATGTGTTTTTAGAATGTTTCAGTTTTAGCTTTCGAGAAAATCAAAACATGATTTTCAATGGAAAAACAAACATTGCATCAGACAAAAACAAAATGATAATTATGAATGCTGTTAAAAGTTTTTTTGAAATTTCATCTCGGCCTATCTTCAACGGTAATACCGTCCTGTAAATTTGGTTCCTACAGTATGTTAAGAGCATCGCTCTGAGCCCACTAGTACCATAAATTGTCAAATGTAACGAACTGTTAAGCATATTGGCTTGATTTTGTCTATGTCACTGCTAGAATTGTCTTTTAATTCAAATGGCTGCGAATTAAACCCGCAAGCAATGGTGTTCTATTCAGACCCCTATTCAATACAACCTTTTGTTGCTTGTGCTGGGATATCGCGGTGACACAACATGACACGAAAAGGCAGCTTCACTTATCATTTCATGGTCTTACATTTGCGTGATTGAACTCGCGTTTTCTTATTTTACAACGGCTTGATGGGACTATGTGGTTAGCCCAATACATCTAAAATAACAAAATTCCGTTGAAGTAAGGTTTTGATATTTATATCAATAAAATTTGTTCATGTTTTTGATACCATTGTTTTGCTTTTCTCTTTTCCTAATTTGTTTTTACTAATAAAAGACATAAGTCCTGTGTATCCCAACCAATGGGCATAGTGTGTATCCCAACCAATGGGCATAGCTTTGTATCCCAACCAATGGCGAATTGGTCCAAAGTCATGCTTCCTACTTTCAGATAATCTCTGCTTTTATTGACGGGCTGATTCCATCTGTGTTTATATATTTGACCGTAGAATGATACACACTTGCCAATAAGATTTACTAAATCATAATCTGAGTTGAGCATATGGCGTGTTATGATTGATAGTCATGCCCTATTCTTAAACATTTGCACCCCTATAATGTGTTAGTGGTTTGTAGCCAAGCATGTGCCATCACTGCCAATCAATGGACAAGTTCAGTTAGGGACTTACGAGGAGAGCAGTTTTCTTGACTTGCATTATAATTACCCAGAACCAGCATACTTTACATAATTATGTTGACATTTATTGAAAGATTGATAATGGTACTGCAGGTATGTACTCACTGTAAGGGTACTCAAAACGTTTTGTGAAAAGAAATGTGTTTATTAACTAAAAGTACATATTGGATTGTTAATTAGCTTGAGTTGAGTTCTTAAAAGTACATATTGGATTGTTAATTAGCTTGAGTTGAATTTCGGCTCCTGCTCCTTCTCTATGGTTATGGCATGCTCACTGAAAAATAACAATGTACAGTACAAGACAAAAAGTAATCGGACAAAATACCATTTTCCTGTCATGACAGCTAATACTGTTAACAGCAAAAATGACTAGAAATAACTATTATGGAAACAGAATTATTGTTGCATAATCACCTTTATTAACCTTTTAATTCCTCTTCATTCTTAGTAATGAGGGAAAATTGTTCTGATGATGAATTCAGCTTCCGCCCAGTCGTCATGACGGGGAATTCCGGGTCTGAATACTTTTTATGCACCGACATATTTATTTATGGGTGCATATTGCCATCATCTCTGTCTGGGCTTCAGGGTGTCTGGCGTCCACAAGTGTATCTCTTAAACCCCTTTCAAGATCTTATTGAAATTTGACAGGTGTGTTCCTATGGTGTTGACAACATAGGGCGACGAGTTTTGGACTGACCCAACTACCACTGTGCCCCCTAGTGGCAATTTTATTTTATTTTTTTATGCTTGTTGCTGTTTTTTCAAAGGTCTTCAACCGCGATTTTCATGAAATTTGACAGGCATCTATTAATGAGGTGACACTATCCTCCTGTTTTCGGATGGATTTGAAGCATTTTTCGCCATCTAGTTGCCATTTTTACTATTTTCAAGTCTGTTTTTGAGCGATCGCCCCTCTTTCAACAAAACCACTCTAAGGATGATTGTGAAAATTGGCACGTAATTTTTATGTTCCTACTATGAGGAGGACGGTTGACGATGATTTTCCGATGACTTTGACTACTGTGGAGCCTCTTAGTGGCAGTTTTGTTTGTTTTTGCACCCATGGCTGTATCTCCTAAATGCTGTACAGGCTCTTTATTAACTTTAGCACATGTATTTATATGAAGTTGACAACGGACTAATCGGTAATTTTAGTTTTTTTACATTTACACTCTGTATTTTCAAAAGTCCTCAACGGATTTCCATAAAATTTGGTAGATAGGCATCTGTTTGTGAGGTGACGCTAGCCATTCATTTTCGGATTGGTTCAAGCTATTTTGCACCACCTAGTGGTCATTTTTGTTGTTTTCGAGTCTGTTTTTTGGCGTCCGTCCCTCTGTCAGTGCAACCACTCTAAGGATATTTGTGAAAATTGGCATGTATGTGGTCTTCTCACTACGAAGAGGACGGTTGACGATGATTTTCCGACGACTTCAACTACTGTGGCACCACCTAGTGGCAGTTTTTTTTGCGCCCATGCCTGTATCTCTTCAGCCCTGTGCAGGATCTTTATTAAATTTAGCATGTGTGTTTATATGAAGTTAGCAAGGGAAAATGATGACTTTCAGACGGATCCGACGAACACTGTGCCTCTAGTGGCAATTTTTTCTTTCAGTTTTCCTCTGTTTCTCTGAAGTTCCTGACGAGAATTTTCAAGTAATTTGGTAAATAGCTTTATTTTAAAGAAATGATGACAGTTTCTGGTTTTCAGAGAGATTCAATGTATTTTGTGCCATCTAGTGACCATTTTTACAGTTCTCTATTCTGCTTTTGGCATTCGCCCTCTGTCAACCAAACCACTCTTAGGATGATTGTGAAAATTGGCTTATATGCTCTTAGTGTGAAGAGGACGGTTAACGATGATTTTCCGACTTCAATTACTGTGGCGCCTCTTAGTGGCAGTTATGTTTTTTTCCCCTATGGCTTCCTAGTGGCAATTTCATTTTTTCGTTTTCCTCGGTTTCTCAGAAGTTCCTTGATGGATTTATATGAAATTTGGTAAATAGCTTTGATGATGCATACCAGTTTTTGGATTCAACGTATTTTGTGGCCATTTTTATGTTCCAAATAAACACCCCTAGAAACCCCCCTCCATTCGTGGGCGCATTTCAATGTTCCGCGTTGCTCTTGTTCTAAACTGATCTATACAAGCAACTACATGAGGAAAACTTTATAATTCAATAATTTTGAATTTGGAACATACATCAAAAATTCTGACTTAAGTCTTAAGTCACTTTTCATGAAACATACCGTGGAATAAATTGAGACGAGGAAGCACTTCATCACCTGAGTAGTCTTCATGGGTTAAGTTTCTGTCGCCCGTGACTACCTGAATGCTTGTATTTCTAGATGTAGGACCGTTGTTTCACTAGCGCCATCTAGTTAGTCACCCATTGCTTCTTGTGGAAAGCCAACTCACAGAATTTCAAATCTGTTTGTCCCTATAGTTTGAAAATGGTAATTTTATGTTTTCAGGAATTGGCATTGCTTTGGGTGCTGCAGTAAAAGGTTATCGCTGCATTATAGTGATGCCGGAGAAGATGAGCAGAGAAAAGGTATTCTTTCAAAATCCTGTTTGTCATTCTGATGGGGCAAGGATTAACACTAAATTGTTTGTTGCAAGTGATATGAGTGTAATTAAAAAGTTGTGATATTCCTATTATTTAAAGTGGCTAGAAACCTGCCTCCTTTCACAAAAAATAAATTGACTTAGACAACTTAGCGTTATGAAGTTGTTCTCAAATTGGTCCTTAGTCAAATTGGTGATGATTTCAGTGGTTCAAAACAACTCAGATAGTTCATTATATCTTGTGAGCAGGCTCTAGAAGTTGTCTTGTCACGTCATGTTAAGTTATATGCGCCAAGCATGGCCTGGTCTCGGCCAATAACTAACTGTCACTTCTTTGCAAAATCAGAAATCACTTGTCATTCTTGTAAGGAACAAGTTGAGACACAATTTTGTTAGTGGTCTAAATCAAAAGTTGGCTTCTTGGGCGGAACATGGATTTATTGCCACTTTAAGTTTGCTAAAATCTTTCGAACATCAAGATAAAACTTTTCTTCTGTGAAAACCAGACGCACACTGTGCTTTATTGACCTTCTCCTAGTGATGGAAAGATTGCATGTTTCATTTCTACAGCTTGTCTTTTATATCAGAGTCTGTCAGTATAACCTTAATTGTCAGTCAGCTGATCTTCACGCTCCCTGTTGTCTATTTCAGGTGGATGTGCTGAAGGCCTTGGGTGCCGAAATCGTGCGTACCCCGACCAGTGCCAGCTTCGACTCACCCGAGTCACACATAGGTGTTGCTCATAGGCTGAAGAATGAAATACCCAACTCTCACATCCTGGATCAGGTACTATGAGTCACAGCGTGATAAACTTTTCCTTTATTTTCATTGCAGCTGATTTTTTTTAATCTTGAAACTTGAGTCTTGCATAATATAGTAAGTTAACTTTAAACGTAGTTAAGCTGTGTGTGTGTGGGGTGTGTTTACTGGATACAGGCGTGTACGCATTTATATGATAATTATGTTTATGAGTTGCCTTTGACAAATTAGTAATAATAAAGGTGTTAATTTTATTGTTGGTCATTTTTCCGGTTCTTCCTTTCACCCTTGTTTATTTTTAGAAACCATTTATATTTATTACTCATGGCAACAAATTTCAGACGTGCTCTCTGGTACCATGTCAACTGACTAGTTAGACGAATTTTGTTGCATGCAGTGAAGATTTTTTGTTAAATAGTTAAAAAATAAATGTGATGCTTTTCACAAATAGTTGGTTAGATAATTTGCAAATGATTGATTGATGTTTTCTGATGTCGATTAAGATTGTTCACTCAGCAAGGATTTAGTAAAATATGTGATTATTTTGCTTGGTGGACAATTTATTGTAAATTAAAGTCATTTTACATGTGACTGAATAAGACTTAATGAAGGTAGACCATTATGGTAAGTCTTTACCAGCACACGCAACATGGCAGGCAAATGAAATTTTTTGACAAATTACTAACAAAAATAAAGATTAATACAATTTTCGTCTCTTATAAGCTGTTACTGTGCAGATGTAAAAACCAACAATTGAGAAGCTTCTTTTCTCTCCTCTAACATAATCAACCTTTTGATTTAGAAAAATGACAACTTTAGGCAACTGTGTTTGTGTGAACTAAGGGAAGAAGACTAAATCTGAAGAGATTTCTCGATGTGATATTCTTACAGTATCGTAATGCCAGCAATCCACTGGCTCACTATGATGGAACGGCGGAGGAAATCTTGGAGGCCTGTGATGGTATGTAAGGGCTCAAGAAGTGAAGAAGGCTAGATTTTCAAGATTTTCAAACTCTTTAAGTAGCTATTATCATTTAAACCTGAAGTTGTCTGTGATTAATTGTTAGTTTATGCGTAGGCATGTAGTACAAGGTAAGTTCAAAACTGTGTGTAGGGTAAGAAGGTCTTGTGTAAGTTGATTCTAGGTAGCCGTTACGAAAACCACTCGTTTAGTTTCAACTTCAGATGCCATTGTTTTATTGATGTGAAGTCAGTGTTCCTGATAAGCAGGCTTCTTGATGACAGCAGCTCTTGTACAAATCTATTAAGTAAAAGGTTCTGTGAAACAGGCCCCAATTTTTAATGTTTTAATAAAGCAATTTTAGAGAGCCTAGCCATTTTCTCAATCGAACTTTGGAGTATAGATGGTAATTGTTGAAGGTTTATTCCCAAAGCAATTTAAGATAGCCGAGTCGATTTCTCAAACCAACTTCAGAGTATGAATGATAATAGTTGAAGGTATATTCTCAAAACTTTTCTGATCTCAGTTTTACAAACACAGACACTTAGAAAGTTCAAGAAAGTATAGGAGTATACCTTTAGGGATTATTTTCAATTGGCCAATAGCGGTACATCATGCTATAATTGACCAATAGCAGTAGATCATCATGCTATAATTGAGCAATAGCAGTAGATCATCAAGCTATAATTGACTTGTGTTCAGGGAAGCTGGACATGCTGGTGGCTGGAGCTGGGACTGGTGGAACCATCAGTGGTCTAGCTAGGAAGATTAAACAGAAATGTCCCACTTGCAAGGTAATCAGTGCATTGTCATGGAAACTTACCAAATGAGCACCGGTATGGTGCCTCGTTGATCTTTGCCCAGAAACGTTAATTTAATCGTTTTTAAATCTTACAGGCATGGATTGCAGTCAATTGTGTAATTCCTTAAAAAGTCAGTCATATTTGCCCCAGTTGCATCCTTGCATACACATTTTATTTGGGTCTTCTTTGACGTAAGACGTGGAAAACAAAAACGACACTATAGTACAGCATGAAAATGATGTTTCAATATTACTCAAACATCATCCTCGGGTCGTTTTCATGCTGCACCTTTGAGTTGTTTTTGTTTTCCACTTTTACTTCTAATTTCATCAGAAACTAATATTATTTACAAGCAGCTATTCTTTGCCTATAAGTGTATGACAAATACCACAACAGATTCATATATATTTTGTCTTGTAGTTTGCTAATTTCCTGAATTTTTTAATATGCATATTATTTGCATATTAAGTTTCAACGCCCTTAGATGAAATGTTTACCTTTAATTTAGTGATGTTGAATGTTATTTTATGGATGGTGTTGTGATTGTGACTGATGTGTGTATGTTGTTAGATTGTAGGTGTGGACCCCGAGGGCTCGATCATTGCCCTGCCTGAAGAACTGAACAAGACTGACGCCACGTTTTATGAGGTAGAAGGGATCGGCTATGACTTCTGTCCAACAGTGCTGGACCGTTCTGTGAGTAGCGGATTACAATATGGCCCCTTTACGTACATAGAATTTGAGTTTATGGTTTGTCAGGTTATGAACAGAATGTGGCCCGTCACGTAGATTTCAGCAATTGCATGCTATGAAAAATGACTGCCAGTGATTTTCTTTCTCTTAAAAAATGCAAGTTTTTAACAATTGTTGTTAACAATTTGTTGTACAAGGTTTGTGTTTGAGATTATTAAGGCAAGAAAATTCAATTTGCCTTTTTTTTTTTGCTTTGTTTTAGCAGATATAATTCCGCTTTCCATCATAAAAACCAACTGTTGATATAGACCACTTACCATTATGAAATTGGTCTCACATTGTTCCTTAGTCAAATTGAAAATGTTTTTAGGGCATGGCAAGAACTAACAGTTTGTTATTGTTTGAAGTGAGGCTGTGTCTTGTTGTAGCATGTCATGTTATTGATTGAGATGAGGCTGTGCAAGCTACCTTGTTGTAGCATGCCATTTTATGTACCGAGATGATGGTCTTAACAAATATCTGAAGTGTGAGTTCTTTCCAAGACCAAACATCACTTCTCACCTGAGTGAGGAACAAGTTGTGAACAATTTTATAACAGGAAGTTGGCTAAATCAAATGTTCTCTTCTTGGACGGAATCCTGAGTTTGTAGCCGCTTAAACTAATTTTTATGCGCCCACATATTTATATGTGGACGCATTATGCCGTCATCTCTGTCCGTCCGTCCATCCGTCCGTCCGTCCGGCGTCCGGCGTCCGCTGCTCTATCTCCAAAACCCTTTGACATACGTTCATGAAATTTGGCACATATGTTCCATTCATGAAGGGGACGGCATGTGCGAACTTTCGGACGGATCCGACTACCGGTGTGCCCCCTAGTGTCAATTTTAGTTTTTTACGCTTACCTTTGTATCTTCAAAAGTCCTGAACGGATTTTCATGAAATTTGGTATGTAGGCNTGTAAGTAGTCTTGCCGACTTCCATTATGTGATTTACTGATTAGAACTTGTATTCTTTCATCAGTATGTCGACTGCTGGTACAAATCACGTGACAAAGAATCATTCGCGATGGCCCGCCGCCTGATCAGGGAGGAGGGAATGCTGTGTGGTGAGTGCTAGTCTTGGTTGATCAAGTCACAGTGCCAGTGACATTCCTAGTGTTGAATTTACAGGAAAATGAGCTGCGATTGGCCGAGTCAACAGAAAAAGGGCGTTATTTGATGATCGCCAAAAAAACGTTAATGTTGGCTGAAACATTGCGTATTGGTTGTTAATAGTGCAGCCTTTAAAGAGGAAAGCAACCTTTACTTACATACTGATGCCTGGTTATCTTGATGAATCCTTTTCCATGTTAATAACTGCTCCCTTGTCTACTACCCAGGCAACAATAGAAACCAAATACAAACATCCCAACATAAAGGCCTGCATCTTCATTCTGCATTTACTTCCATTTGGCAAACACATTGTCCGACTCTCTACTGAACACGTTCTGTTCTGGTCATTCGTGCTTGCTCAAGTGCAGAACCAATATGGCTGCCTCTTGCTGTTCTGTTTACTTCACTCTGTATTGTTGCGTGGAGAACAGCACTTTACTTGGAAATGTGTCTCTCCATTGTAACTAGGAATGTGTGATTTCAAAAGCATTAATTTCATGTATTAAACGGTTGCTTTCTGCTTCAATTCTTGCTGAAGTGATGGATTGCTAGAAGTGGTAAATTTAAAAGAGATTTTGATAAAAGTATGTTGCTGTATTGCTTGGATAATTTTAGTTTGAAGAATTGTGAAACGAAATGCACTCGTCACAGTGAGTGTCTTACAGTTGACATGATTCTTATTAATTGTTTTCGTGATAACAAACACAAAATTCCAGACAGTTTTCTGTGTTGATTATTTAAACACTAAATTTTCAAAAAGTCTGGCTACATATTTTTTGTGCTTTTTTGATGTGATTTAGATTAGAAGAGATTGCAGTAGCATTAGATGGTAAAAGTGTAATTGGGGTAGTGTTGTGTAGACCAAGTTTATTGTGAGAAGAGCCTGCAGACACAAAACCAGGCATTGTAAAAGGAGAGTGTTTCGCAAGTATGTTCAAGACATTTATGCAAAGTGGCGGCTATTGCTCGATTGATCTATGAGGTTAGAATGTTGAATTATATTGTAGAATTGTGTTCCGTAAGTGAAAATTTTTTGCAACAAGTGCGTTGCTAATGCATTGTGGGTCTGTCAGAAAAAAGATAGCTGCGGCAGAGGTCTTGTTTTATTAGTAAGGCATTTAATAAGGTATTTTATTGCAGGAGGAAGTTGTGGATCTGCCATGTATTGTGCACTTCAGGCCATGAAAGATTTTGGTCTAAAGGAAGGACAGAGATGCGTTGTCATTCTACCCGATTCTGTGCGCAATTACATGTAAGTGCAAGCAAGTTGTGAAGTTGCTATTTACTGTCTCTACCATGCTATGAATGTATGGACATTTGCCGGGAAGGTCTTTTTAGTTGTGGGCCCAGTACTCGAGGGTACAGTCTCTGACACTGGAAAATCATAGTGGACACTTGTTACAGCAATTGCATTGCAAATTTGGTGCCTTGACTGAGGACTGCCATGCTATCCCAGTATTATCATGTTGACTATGTTTGTACTGTATGTTTGTACTGTGTGTTTATACTGTGTGTTTCAGGACTAAGTATCTGAGTGATGATTGGATGTTAGAGCGCGACTTCATGGATGTGGACTCCACTGCTGATGAGACAAACACGTAAGGCATTTGTTATGGGAAAACTTAGTGGACAATAAGAAAACATAATAGGTTATTATGGGTAGACTTACATGTGCTTACTGTGTTCTCATGTTTTGGCTAACCTGTAAGTTAGAAAACATAGTAGAAAGAGTACAAGGGTGCATTTCATAGACCAAGTTTCTTGCAAAATGAGCGAGATCACACAAGAGTGTGCAAAATCATGTCATTCAAAAGTGAGTGATTTGCGAAGATGCACGATCGTCCTTACTAATGTAACCTAGCAAAATGGTGGTCTCTGAAGGGAGGTTGGAATGTTGAATTATGGGATAGCATTCACTATTTGCAACTGAAGAGGTGCTAATACTTGACATTGAGTGTCAGAGGAGATAACTACTGAGTTAGCTGGTCTATTGTCTGCCAGAGGACAGTGAGAGTTGTTGGTCCAACATGGTTGGTCACCGTTGCTTTGAAAAAAATTTTTGATACTGCCGGTTGTAGATTTTAGAATTGCCAGTTAGAGGTTGGGGCACTTTTCTGAAGGAAATATTTTTCTGAAATGTCATCTGAAATAGCTTAAGTTTTGACTGAAGTTGTGATCAAACCTGGTGTTCTCCTCAACAGAAAATTCACATTCCATAACGTTAAATCATCGTGAGAGACCATCCGGAGTTGGTACATGTGAACACATCCACTAAAACAAGAAACTGTAGGAACACCCCATTTATCCACCTTCACTCTTATCAGGCTTCTATTGTGAGTCAGCATGCGTGAATAATTGGCTGATAAGCCACCTCTGGAACTACTTTTGGCTGAATGGATGACCAGGCCATAAAATGATAATTAGCCAAGACCAGTTACTATAATGCAACAAAGAATAATGTCTTGCATCACCTAGCCTTGGTGGAAAGCTGTATACTGTATTGGCTCAAACAAACGCTTAGAAAAATTCATTTCACGGGGAGGGGACGCTTATTGTAGTGAGCCTACGGCAGTTGAAACCCGGTTT
>NMRA01000023.1:1657452-1677143 GCA_002633005.1 Phoronis australis | reverse complement strand
CTATATTTTTGTATTAGTGCGCGCCGAATGAAAGTAATCGTGAGTGTTGCTGTGTTGCAAAATCTCTTATCCTGGGCCGATTTGAAAAATTCAAAGTTGTACTCATATTTGTTTTCGCTCCTCTTTTCAAATATTATAGTAAAAACTACGTAAAACTCTCTCCATAAAAAGTACAGTCTGCTAGCTAGATTGTAATCAGCTGATCATATCCGCATGAGCGAAGCCAATTATCCTCGCTCGTGACTCGATGACTAGAGCAGCTTGGCGGCATCCCTTTGATCGTGAGCCGAGTGCGACTCAGCCAAGGTGGATAAATACGGTCTACTTCAATTTTCCATACCCCACCGTTTACCTTAACCACTGGGGTTAGGACCAATCTTATTTAGTGGGAATGTTCATAGCATGTATATGGGACAACTCTGGACGGTCTGGGCTCAACAGAAAACCACAGATTTTTTCGGCCAATTACATTTTATTTCGTGTGAATTAAGACGATGGTTTGATGATATGAGGTGCCTGAAGAAATATGTTTAGCGCGTTTACATTTTCGCCCTTTTCAATGACATGTAAAAGTTTAAGAATTAAATTCCTTGTAAAAATCTGAGCACAAATGTTTTATTGTCACTAATATTGCTGGAAGCTTTGGTCGAGATCTTTCAAATTCACTGCGGGCCAACCCGGCAGAGTGGATAATCGTCTCAAAAAGATTACTACGCGGTAAAGCGGTTTCACCTTCAACAAAGAAAGATGTCAAAATTTACTTTCAATTAACATTTTAAAACTATTTCATGCTATAATATTGCAAATATGAGTACACCTGTTATCGCATGTTTAGCAGTAAAACTGCAAATTTATTAGCTTAGTGTAACTACAAGAACGTGACTCGCGCAATGTAGTGAGTAGTTAGTCTTCCTGGTACAGTAAGGGAGAGTGGCCTTTTATTTTTTTGCTTACAACTGAAATTTTAGCCATTTGGAAATGAAAGCTGGGAAAAATTAAAGGTGGTACATATTTGCTCTCCGTTTTGATGATGACCATTGTGAACACAGCTCTGAAAATTGCGCATCGTCGTTGCGCACACGGCATTGATACTTAAGTCTCCTGAAACAAGTTGACAGATCGTTTATGAGAGCGTAATTCTTAATTTCTCCTGTGAGTTTGCACCAATGTGATAAACGAGAGAAGTTCTGCTTGTCGCGTCAGCTGTAGGTATCAGTATCTCTTATATGACCCACAAGGCATGACTGGACAAAGCCTTTTCAAATTAGTATAGATAAGCCATTCTCACAACAATTCCATGTTATGTCGGCAGGAACTATTAAATTGAAGAACATGCTCAAAGCCCTTGTCCATACCAGGGTGAGGAGGGTGTGTTTGTACATGTAGTAATTCATACTTGGGGTAGGGGTTGTATATGTAAATGCTTGGAATCAGCACCCTGAGCTGTTGTCAATCATCCGAAATGTGCATTTGTCTGAAAAATAACTCATTCCTCATTGCATTGATTTTTGAACTTGAGGACACAGGTGAGCTCAACCCATGGCAAAACTGAAACTCATTTCTGCAACGTGGAGAGCACGGAAACGCAGCCCTATAAAAGTTTCTTTTTGTATAAGGGTTCGAGACTCCGAAAATTATGATGCGTTCAGCATTGAGTTACCAAATGTAATATGTTTTTAGCCAGTTGTTTAACTTGGATCACCATGTGTCTGAGTGAATGTTTTAATGAGGTGAAATCATTGTTAGAGACTGTATTTATACCGTTGAGTATGTGACTCATGTGTTGTTATCATCTGTGGTGCTGAGAAACGAAGGTTTTTGGTTTGGGACATAAGGCCGTACCACATATTTGTTCAAGTTATTAGTAGCTGTTAATGTGATGCAGCTGATTTAGTGAACATGATTCTCTTTCTCTGGACAAAATATTACAAATATCATTTTAGCTGTATAATCAATACTATATCAAGGTCTACTTTTATGAAATTTAATTTAGCAGTGGGAGCTTACCATTTTCACGTTTGTCTTGTACAGCACTGCTTCTGGAGTAACGTGAGTATTTTTGTCGGTACTTTATATTCACTCTTGAGAGTATTGCATAAAAACTGTAACAGTTACGGTAGTGTTTTTTTTTAGTTTTTGTTACGCTTTGAGTGCGGATACTAATTATTTTGTTAATGCATGTTCTCTCACTATATTCTTTAGTCATTTTGTTGTGGTGGGTAGTCCACGGCTTGTTCTAACAAAGTATTGTGTTCTAACACTGCCTGTTCAGCTGTGAACTGGAGTCTAATGTGGCAATATATCAATTACAAAGTAAATAATGTCCAACAAAATTCTCAGCACTTCAAGTTCAGAACAAGATGAGTTTTGCACTTATAAAATAGCTCCTCAGTTATGAACACGACTTATATAGAGCTGTTCAATTTCACTGACTTGCAAATTCGTGGCGGCACTCGAAAAACAATCACAAACATCGCTCAAGTACATGTTCACTAACAAACAGATCTCATAGACTGCAAACACTGTTGTGAGTGCTGTCAACATACACCACAGGGTTTCTGCTTCTCGTGTTGTTAGTTAGCGTGAGACTGTGAGCAATGCATTGTGGGTGTGTAAACTGTGTATTGTGGGAGCAATCACACAAGTGTGTGAGTTCATCAGCTGTGGTGACTGAGGTCTTTGAGCTGTGATCATAAGTGCGCTACTGTCATTTGTGCGCATAGTGTTGTTGGGGTAGCCATTTGATGGTCACTTGACGTGTGAAATGCGACAATTGTTCAAAATAAGAGCAACGTTGCTGTCCTTTGAACATCCGTTTTGTGGGGATGTGCTGTTAAATTGTAAAAACACTAGTCTATTTTTGCCATTGGCAACCATTCATCAAGGTATATGTTTTGGAAAAGCCTCCAGTAGAATCAAAACTCCTTGTACTCTATGATGTGGTAAAAAAATTACCAAAAAACTTGGCAGGCTGTGTTTTGGTAATGAAAACTGGAAGGAGGGTAATTTTTCTTGAAAAAATAATGGATAAATGCTTAAATTCAGGACACAAATAAAATGTTAAATTACCCTAGCAGAAGATGGAGACTGGTTCATGTTGGTGGATTTTTATTACTCTCTAGTTGTACTGTACTTTTAAACTAGATTGCAAAAGCAGTTAGCCCCCATTCACCTGGTCACCATAACTGCTGAATGCGCCATGTACTGAGATCTACCGATTCACACTAGGCGACTCTGTTACACTCTCGATCATCCACCATTTGATGATATTTCTAATACGGTATTATGTTAATGATTAGCTCAGTATTCACTAGGTGGTGCTAATGATTGTAGGTCCGTTTTCACTTAAATTTGACTTTGATGAGTAACATTTACTAGTTAAATCCTACCTGGGCGACTTGTGTATAAGGACATGACTTTGAGCTGATAATGCAAGTAATGGCTCGTATATAATTACTTTCTCCAGTCACGTCATTCTCAGCTGTACTGTAGTTTCTAGTACAACTGATTAGTTACTAGAATACAGTGCTGTGATCCTGCTTTGTTCAGAGCTGTCTTGGGCTGTCATATGATGTAAGCTTAAGCCTACTATAAATTTGTCTTCGATCTCAAAACCCAACTTTTGATTTAGACCTGGTGTAGACCACTTACTGTTAGGAAATTAGTCAAATTTGAGATGCTTTGGGGCTTTGAAAAAACTGACAGTGCATTGGCGCTTGATAGTGGGCCCTACAAGTTGGTAGGTCATGGTGTACATGTCATTTTGTGCATCGAGCATAATGTCGAGGTAAACCGAACTGTAAATTCTTTGCAAACCCTGAAATAACATCCCATCGAAGTAAGGAACAAGTATAGACAAAACTTGTAGCGATGTGGTCTAAATTGATGCACAGAACACAGGATTATAACGACTTTAACGGACATTGAGTAACGAGAACTAGCTTAATTTTGAGTGATCTACTTTGTTACATTAACATAGTGTACTTGTCAATCATTAGTAGTGCTCTTTGGAACTGCTTATTTGAATATTGTTTGATTGGACATTTTGTGACTTGATCAGCTTGAATTAGATTATTATGTAGTTAAAAGTGGATAACTGCAGCACATTTCCTATCAGTAGCATAAAATTAAGGCTATTTTAGGAGATTGCTTTTATTGATGTTTATTTCAGCTGTTTTGTTATTTGTCTTCTAATTACTATGTTAAGCTTGTTAGACAATTAAGTTTACTGATCGTGAGATAATTATTCTTGCGACTTCATGATATTTCTGTGTTATTTCATTGTAATCTGTGACAGATTTACTGTCTTGTGATTACAACTTGAAAATGCATTTATCTGATACCAAGCATGACCACAATTCTACAAATTCAATTTTGTTGTTTTGATTCCAAACAAATCCTTGTCATGGTTGTTTGAGCCAAAACCTAAGTACCTTTGCAGCTGATTAGTCAATTTTCCTGGCAGCTTGGGATGCACTGTAGAACAAGCTGAGAAGTTGTCATTAGTAGCTCTTTACTTTTTCTGGTGTTGTGTATATGAGGCGGAAAGGGCAAAAATTGTGAAAAAAGAAAATCAGCCCTGTTGTGCAAATTCACCTCTATTTAATAAATTCAATCCTGTTTAAAATATATTCGAGTCCGTTTCGTCAATCATGTCGGCGATTCCTAAAACTAAGCTTGCTATGAAAGACCAAAGCCTGCATCTGTTATAATGCCACTCCTTCCAAGTTAGGCTGCAAATCAAAAACCTTCGAGACGAATGCTCAAGTTTGTATTTCCATCATGAACATCATCTGCAAGAGTCTGTTGTTGAATATCTCGTTAACAACGACTGTCAGGGTGAGCTCTGTCATTTTCAGTCACGTGATAAACTAGTTTTGCTCCCTGCCGACAGGATTTGCAAAACAGAATCTCCAAAACCGGATAATTTTCTATTTAAACATGATCGATTCTACACACTTGATTATCAAACAGCTTTGTTTTTTATTTTCAGTTGGCTTGAATCAATTAAATAGAATTGAATTCATGAAACAGGTTATAATTATATTTTAAATAGGATTGAATGTATTAAATAGAGTTGAATTTACAAAACAGAGTTGCTTTTCTTTTTTCACAATTTTTTACCTTTCTGCCTCCAATAGTTGAGTTGTTTGATTTTTGTTTTGATTTGTGTGTTCTTGAGAGGTATGATAAGCGTGTAATTCATGGCTGTTGTTGAAACTACTGATATGTTTGTGTCTTTGTCTATGAACAGTAATATTGGGTTAGTCTAGGAACAATGACTAAATCTGGGAATTATGCTTAGAGTATTGTTCCTGTAGTTACGAAAGCGAGATTGTGGAATCTGGCAAGTGGTTTGCAATGAAACCACGTGAATATTTTAATTGATAAAAATGATTTCAAGGGAACGGGGTGTTGTGATTGAGACTAGATTCGCTTTCAATGCATACACACTGGAAGTATTTAGCCATCGATTTCAGTAGACACCTTGTGGGAATTTTGCAACATGTTGTCCTAAATTTTGAGTGCAAAAACATTTTTTTAAGCAATTTTTGAAATAAGTTGTGGTCGGGAGTCATGTTAATAAATGACATTTTAGATATCAATTTTGTGCTTTCTCTACAGGTGGAAAAAGCTGCCAGTGAGCTCACTCAATCTGCAGACGCCAATAACAGTGCTGCCTAGTGTTAAGATCCAACAGACTCTTGACCTTATGTCTAAGGAAGGATTTGACCAAGTGCCCGTCGTCAAGGAGTCCGGGTGAGTCAGTTTGGTGTGGAGAAGCTCTTTAAAAAGTTTCCAGATTGTGTGTGTACACATTGGTTTGACGTAACTTTAAAGGGTTGTCTGAGCAGTACATTTAGTTTGTATTACAGTCTGTCACAGCAGGCACACTTTAAATCACATAAAGTAAAACACACTGCTGCGTAGTGTATGTGGGTGTTAGGGTTGCTAAAAATGGCCATTTTACCAATTGGCAGGTTACATTCTATGTTGGTCTCATTTTCTTTCAATAAGCTGACTGCTTCTTCAATGGAATTCCTGGACATTTAACAGGAAAGTCGCGCTAATGAATGAGCAGCAAACAGGGTCGCGCCGCACATTACTCTTGTTTGCATGACTTTCCTGTTACCCCCTTCATTTGTCATACTTTGCGCTACTTCACACATGCCTTGTCCTACTGTGTATGTCTCCAGGTTATGTCTCCTGGTTACGTCTCCAGGTTACGTCTCCAGGTTACGTCTCCAGGTTACGTCTCCAGGTTACGTCTCCAGGTTACGTCTCCAGGTTACGTCTCCAGGTTACGTCTCCAGGTTACGTCTCCAGGTTACGTCTCCAGGTTATGTCTCCAGCTTTTGCTCTGTAGTGGTATTACTGTGTCATTTTATTTCCACTTGAGAATGAAACAAGTATGTTTCGAAATATCGTGTGTCTTTTAACTGTCTCTTGGTCAGTTGCTTTACCAATGTTCTGTTGAGTGTTGACCTTTGTTCTGAGGATACGATCGGAATGGAATAAAGATTGTTAATGACAATTGTCGTGTATTCAACCAATTTTACTCAAAGATAAATTGTAAAACCTAATAGTTTTGTAGGTATTTGGCTGAATATATGAAATTTTGTCATTAAGTTCCAATGGAACCCTAATTGTTATCAGACTTTGAATCTTGAAATGTATTATCATCTCTAGTAATGTATGCAGGTTCATTATATGGATCAAACTGTTGTGGTTAC
This sequence comes from Phoronis australis, assembly GCA_002633005.1. Lineage (NCBI taxonomy): Eukaryota > Metazoa > Phoronida > Phoronidae > Phoronis > Phoronis australis. The sequence goes on along the minus strand of NMRA01000023.1, from coordinate 1,670,409 downwards.
AGAGATGTTCAGGGAATGGTTACTCTTGGACATGTGATGAGCCAGATTACTAAAGGGCGAGCAGATGTAACACAACCAGTGTCAACTGTCGCCTACAAGCAGTTCAAGCAGGTATGGTCTGGCAATATAGCTGCTTTACATTGCGTGTGTCTTGGTAATCTTGAATTATTCACAAAGTGCGCATGCCTATTGAGCCATTTAGAAACATTGCGTGTGTCTTGGTAATCTTGAATTATTCACAAAGTGCGCATGCCTATTGAGCCATTTAGAATGCCTTACATTTCTTCTCCTTCTTTCAATTTGTTAAAGATAAATAATGTGTTGCGTAATGGCTTTGCACATTCATAATTAGGAACAATCAAGCTCAGCTTCTTCATCAGTTGGGAGCATTGTAAATTTTTTGTCTTGGCACTGATGATTGATTGATGTGATATCTAATTAGCTGATCTCAGAAATAAGCATTTTGTGAATAAAATGAAGATTTTATAATTTTTTATTTTAATGAAGGGCATTACGTCAGAAAGGCTTCCATAATTTTAGTCATTGTGAAATTACATTTCTTAATTTACTAAACATTCTTTATTTCAAAATTAGTGTCATGGTCCTTCATTAATTTTCCACGGTCTAAAGTTGATGAAATTTTGCACCAGTAGCCAGTGAATTAATGGCATCGACAATGTTAATAAGTTGGCGCATTCATCATGTTAGTTACCTGAAGCCATCTTCTTTTCCAGGTGACCCTTGATACATCTCTTGGAGTCCTGTCACGAATGTTGGACACTGACCATTTTGCTTTGGTCATGCATGACCAGAGACAATGTAAGTGAGTCATGTTCACTCGGGATATGCTTGAATTCTGTTGCATTTTCTTTTACATACATGCATTTATAAGTTCTGTTAGTGTAATCCTATGCAACTTTTAATGCTGCAGTCTCGGTGGTGGAGACATTTTAGTGTGCAAATAGGGACTCGGCTACGTTCCCTATGTTTTGCATATTTGTATCATTCATTACTCACAGATATAATCTATCATTTTTTCTTTAATACAAGCTCCTCTTTGACTGAGAATTTCTAATAATGTAACTAGAATTTGAGCCCTTTCAATAAAAATAAATAGGCACTTCGTCCTTAAAGTAGGGGCGTTGCATGAAAAGATGCCTACTTATTTTCAATAATATTGAGAATTCAACGTAGAATTCACTCTCACTTTGCATCAAAGCTTAAACGTCATGAAACTAAAACAGCATAAGAAAGGACCATCAGTGTTTTAACAAGTCCACAAATGCGCATTAGATTTGGGGACCTCAGTTGAGTCCCTAGATGGGACAGTTTCATGCAACTGGGCACTGGACTCCTGTAACAGAAGGTCTGCGTTACCATAACAACTTGTATACAACACTGTTGGCTTCGTACTTGTGGAATGGAACGTAGTGAGCGATTGTAAACCAGTCACGTTACAATGCGGTTTGACTGTTATTACAGAAACATACCATTAGCGAGATAAAAAACAAGGTGTATTTTTGTCCTGTTTCCCTTGGGGTCATGGTGTTAACCTATTATTGCAGAGTAGGATCTCGCCCAAGGTTTGTGAGACCTCATGCTGGTTTTCCACATGCAGGGCAAGAACCTTTGTGCGAGGTCATGGAACAAGATGGTGATTTTGTCTTACTTTTCTTCTTAGTTTGTAAACCCTGAAATGCTCTGTTACAGTGTTATATTGGTGTATTCATAATGGCGTGATTGCTCTTGAGTATTACCAAGATATTAAATATATAGGAAAACTTGGTCCTTCAATAGTCTCACAAAGTGTGGTTTCTCAACATCGATTTCTCTTGTAGATGAGCCAGATGGTAAAATTAGTGAGAAGAAGATGATCTTTGGAATCTGTACCAGGATCGACTTGCTCAACTTCATCTCTGCCCAGACAAATGGTGTCAATGGGGAACACTGAAGTTGGTCGTCTCTTCCTATCAGTCCTGCGCACAAACACATAAGAGCTGAAAGAACACAGTCAGGCTGAATATCTCGTGTTTGGATTTTTTGTATTGATGGGAGTCTGTTTTCAGGAAAGCCCTCTCCAGGATTTGAAAATTCGTTGATTTTTCTCTTAACAATCAGATCAATATATATATAATTGTTCTCATGATTTCTCATGTGATGGACTGTACTATTTATGATAAACCCACATTAATCGTATCTTTACTGTTTGACTGAAGGTGTGGTCATTTGATAACACGCTGTCTAATATTTACATACATGGACTCACTGTTACTGTTGATGACATATGATTAGTGAAGACACTGTGCAACATCTGTCGTTCAATGTGTGATCAAAAACATAGAGGCTTGTCGTCTTGTTTGCTAATTTGATTTTCCTTACCAAATTTACTAATTAAGTATCTTTCTAATATACCAATATTTTTGTTTTGTGCTGTGCTTATTTAAGGAGGAAGAACCACATGAACTTCATGCAAAAATGCCAGTGTTCCTGCTAATCTGAACTTTCTAGTCATGCGAAGAATGGGGCATGAATGTAGACAAAAGCTCTGTAGAAATCTCATGTAATTTTTAGCAACTCGAACAAATACTGTATTGCGGTCTCCCCACACTGGAAAAAATATTTGGATTTGAATGAACTTTGTGTTATTTTGCTGTTTATCGTTTTTTACAGATTTCCATTTGAGCCATTCATGTATTTGTAAAGTAAAAAGTCATTGTGTAGTATAACGAAACAGAATGAAGATTGTTGTATTTGAAATTAATGACAATCTTCAAGTTTTTAAATGATTGTTTCAATTACAAGACTAGTGCTGATTAAATTTAATTGAAACACTGGTTAATGGTTCTCACCAATGGCTTTCGTGGGATAATTGACCTATCGCCAGGATTTGGAGTGATGGTTTAACTGACTAATCAGCAGCATTCTTGACACACCTTCATTTCCAAGCCGCGATTTCACCCGACAAATAACACGTTGTTGGGTAAAACTTATTGTTTGTTTGTCGACTTTTTGCTAGGGGGCGGAGCTTGCAATAGGTTTATTGCTGGTTGCAGTGTGAATGCTTACAATTTGACCTGTTTAAGAACAATTGAACTGTTTAAGATCTGTTTCACTTGGTGGCAGCTTTGAAATATATCTATGTTGGTTTAAATAGTATGTTATTGTTGTATCTTTGACTTTTGAGTAACTGAGGTGTCTGATATGCACTGTATCTTGTATTTTGATGAATCAATCAGCAGCATGGGTAACAATAAATTGAGTGCTAATTATAAGTAATTTGTTTCTGTGCAAAAATTACTGTTCATTTACAAAATGCAATAGTAGAGTAAAACTCACATAAATGGGACCCAACCGGATTGAGCAATTTTATCCAAGTTATCTGAAAGGATAGATGCACTTAATATAGCAATCGTACGACAGAACTTAGACAGCATTTAGCAAAAATGTCTGACTTCTGAGTTTTACAGTATTGAATTGTGTTCAGTTTTGCTGGCACAAAATTATATTACCTTGATGGCTGATTGCAATGATTGGTAATAAATTAACTAAATGCAACATGAATTGTAGCAAACGCTGCGTGTACCTTAGTTCAAAGACCAGCATTCTGTTCACAGGTTGGAGGATAACAAAACCATTACCCCATCTGTTGGCGTGAACAGGTAAAATCAAATGAGGGGACTTCTTTTCAAGTGAAATTGTGAGCACATCACGGCTATCACGAGTAGAGATGCAATTTGAATAAGGCATAAAAAACATCAGAATGGTCGAATACATAGCTGGAACTGTACTGTAAAACTTTGTCCCAGAACCAAATATCTTATTTGTGGATAGGTGACTTATTGGAATTTTACTGGATTTATTATGCGCCCACGAATTTATATGCGGACACATTATGCCGTCAGCCCTATCTCCAAAACCCTTTCACATATGTTCATGAAATTTTGCACGTGTTCCTTTCATGGATGGGACAGCATGAGTGAACTTTCAGACAGATCTGACTACCAGTGTGCCCCCTAGCGGCAATTTTATTTTTTACGTTTACTTCTGTATATTCGAAGGTCCTCAATGTATGTTCATAAAATTTGACACAGGCATCTATTAGTGAGATGACACTATCTTCCCGTTTCCAGATGGATTCGGCATAGTCTGCACCACCCAGTGGCAATTTGTTTTTGAGTCTCGTTTGTTGTTTTCCACCACTCCATCAACCAAACCCCTCTGAGCATGATTGTGAAAATTGACATGTATGTTCTTCCTATGAAGTGGACGGCTGACGATGTTCTTCGGACTTCGACTACTGTGGCGCCTCCTGGTGGCAGTTTTGTTTTTTTGCCCCCATGGTTATATCTCCTAAGGGCTGTTCCAGTAAAATCTGTGAGGGAGGGGGGGACGGCAGTAGAAATAAAAATTCATGGGTGGTGGTCTTCAGAAAAAAACTCAAATTATGGGTGGTCGTTCCTGTAAGAAGTGATGCATTAAAAATGGGTGGTATTTTTTGACCTGTTAATGTTGAAAGTTTGGTTACTTCAGCCATCAATACTCAAAAAAATGCAATTGGCATATATCCTAACTTATCCAAATACAAAAAAGCCCATATTGCCAGTGAACAGAGTGCAATATGTTCACTAAGCCATTAATCAAGTCATGGGCAACTTGATTTGAGCCAACTGTTTGTCTGCAGTCCTATTGAATTGAAAAGTTATGCAACACTAAACTGGTGTTAACACAAAAAAGAAAATCAATGATTTTTAAATAAAAAGTATGAGGAGTAAGATAAACAAGTTCCAATATTCACTTGACATAGAAGTATAAAAGAGTTTGTGGACACAGTTTGAGATTCATAGATCCTTATAATTGAAAAAATGTTCATTGAAATTATAGACACATGGTGAACAGAGACACCTGGTGGCTGCCAAAAGTATTGCTCACAGGCTACTTTAGTTTTTGACAATATTGGACAAGACAACTAGTTCTTGTCTGTCAATCATCTAAGTTCTTAACAGGTCCTCCTGGAGGCAATTTGTTTGCAAGTGTTGGATTTTATATTTTAACCTATTAAAAATAATTAAAAAATTATGGGTCATGGGTTGGAGAAATAAATGAAAAATATTGATGGTGGGTACGAAATAAAAGTGCCTTCCCCCCCTCCCATACAGATTTTGCTGTAACAGCCCTAAATCGTTTGCAAGATCTTTACTAAATTTAGCAATTGTATTTATATGGTGTTAACCACAGGCATGACTTTCGGACGGATCTGACACCCCTAGTGGCAATTTTAGTTTTTTACGTTTACCCCTGTATCTTTCAAAGGTCCTTAAAGGATTTTTATAAAATTTGGAACATAGGCAGCTATTGGTCAGATGAGGTATTTTGCGCCACTTAGTGGATATTTTTGAATCTGTTTTTTGGCACCCACCCCTCTATCAACCAAACCATTCTAAGGATTTTGAAAATTGGCGTATATGTTCTCAGTATGAAGAGAACGGTTGAGGACGACTTTGACTACTGTGGCGCCTCCTATTGGTAGTTTTGCGCCCATAGCTGTATCTCCTAAACCCACTGCACAATCTTTATTAAATTTAGTAAGTGTATTTATTTGAAGATAACAACAGCTGACGACTTTAAGGCGGATCCAAAGAACACTGTGCCCCCTAGTGGCAATTCATTTTTTCCGTTTCTTTTGTTTCTCTGAAGTTGCTTGACAGATTTTTACGACATTTGGTAAATAGCTTTCAATTAAAGAAGCAATGGCATGTTCCAGTTTTAGGACGGATTTGACGTTTTTGCACCATCTAGTGGCCATTTTTATAATAGAATTAATCAACCCTAGAAGTACACCGTTTGCAGTGGATTCATGGGCGCATTTAAACCAGGCCTTTATGCAGCGTATGCACTAATATGGACGCCCAATGCATCATTTGGACGCCCACTATCAATAGGAACATTTTTAAGTTTGGACAAACACATTGTAATTACTAGGAAGCCTATGAAGACTCACAGTGGTGGCTCAATGTACATACAAAGTATATACAATGTTGCTATGCTCACACTTGGTTGCTAGCATTGTAAAAGTCTTGGTCTACAGTTTTTTTTTAGTAAAAATGCTCACTACAGAAGGCTGTTTTGTAAACTTAGATGTAAAAACCTTGGTCTATGCATTTTTTGTAAAAAAATCTGTGTTTGGGGGGATTGCTGCGGGTGGAGGGTTACGCGTCGGAATCATGGACGCCCTGGAATATTCGGAACCTCATTTTGGACACCCTATTTTCAAAATCCTGGATACAGGCCTGGGCCAGATATCCAATCTTTTTACTCGAAATGGAACTCGAAATTAGGTTTGGCATTTTCTACTCTACTTTTGAGCGAACTCAAGATAAGTGTCTATTATTCTATGCTCGAGTACACAATAACTTACATAGATAACTTATTGCCCTTAGTTCACAGTTTGTAAACCCAATATTAAATCAATAAGTTCAAGTTTGAACTCGAAATTTCGAGTTTTTACTCGAGTTTGTAGCACTAATATAAGGGTCTTCAAGGGCAAACTTGAACTAGAAACTCCTATGCATAAACTATAATGTATTCGAGCACAGTCTGATAACAAATTATCTTAAGTTTGCACAAAAGGAGCAGAGAAATTGCCAAAAATATTTTCGAGTTCGTTTCGAGTACAAAGATTAGAGACCGGGCCCAGTTTTCAACACTTTGCGTTGCTCTTGGTTTTTTGTTTTTGGAACCTAATTCTATGTTTGAAGTGGAGCGGGTTAACATTTCTTGTTCTCCATGACTGTACATTAAAAGATAGCCCTGAAGTTTACTAGACATTCCTTGTGGAACCCATAGTGTCATTCCAAGGGTCAGCACAGAGAGCTGTATGCTCGGCTGGATGTGTAAAGTGTTAGTTCATGTTGAGACAGGAACCACATGTTAGTTCCTTCAATTGCTAACACCAACTGTGCCCAGCCTTCGTTCAAGATAACGCCCAATACCAGGGTTCTCCATTTTAAACGTAATCAGATTTTCAGATCTTTAAGCCTATGTTAGACAAACAAACCCAATGATGAAATACAGTAAAAAGCGCAACCCTAACATGCTCAAGTCAGATTTTCACTCGAGACTATTACACGGTACGGCTCTTCTAGTTTGTGTACTCAGCACTTCATACAAGTAGAATTTCGCCTTGCTAGGAAAAAAATCTCTTGGACCAGTAAGATCCAACTATTGCAACTTTTACTGATCTGTGCTGTAATGGTCCACTCCGTAACAATTTCTAATCCAAACCACGAATCTATGATAGATCAACAACATCTTTATTCACATGCCAATGAATGACATAAAATGGATTAATTTACTTCAACTTCTTCTTGGGTCGGATGTTACTAGTATGACCACATTTCCTCTTGCGACAGTTAGTCGCTCGCTGATGCAGGCGTGCGTAACACTTGCGACAGATCATCTTGTCACAGTTGTACTTCTGGGCCAGGATCTTCAAGCTGGGCTCAATGATACCACCTCTCAGACGCAACACCAAATGAAGTGTGGATTCTACAACCCGTCAAAGGTAACCCATAAATTCAACGAATGCAAAATATAAATTCATTGAGGAAAAGGAAATTTTTCTCCTAAACTGCCCACTGTTAATTGTTAATTTTAAAAATCTCTACATATTCATAGATCAATATTTCTGGGATACCTGTTGACTATGAACAAGCAGTGCACAAAAATGCTATTATTATTTGTTTTAAGCTTGTTGTGAATATCACAAGCTTCAAAATCTTTAGTCGATATGTAAGCAAAATATGTCAGTGAGATAAAAAATTTTAGTTCTAAACATAACGGTCATGATAAAAGCCCTCAATGCTGAAAACAATGAAGATATAGTTTCACCAATAACAAAATTTACAACAAGTAAACACATTTTCCGTTGACTATTAAATTAGCTTTTGGGGAGTCCTACCTTTCTGGATGTTGTAGTCGGACAGTGTACGTCCATCTTCCAACTGTTTGCCAGCAAAGATCAAACGCTGCTGATCAGGGGGAATACCTAAAACGGAAAAGCGGGGGATGGCAGTTGAAATACAAATACATGGGTGGTGGTCTTTAGAAGAAAATCTAAATTATGGGCGGTCCTTCTTGAAAAAGTGAATCATTAAAAGTGAGTGTTGTTTTTGTTCTGTAAATGTTGACAGTTGGGTATTTTCAGCCAAATGCAGACCTCAATGGCCTCTGAAAAAATTCAAAACTCTCCAAAAACAAGCCCATGTTGCTAGTGTGAAGAGTGTAGCGTGTACACTGTGGTGTAACTCAAGTCATGGACAACTTGTAAAGTCATATAAGAATGAAAATTATTGCAACACTAAACTGGTGTTTGTTAACACATCTAAGAAAATTGATGACTTTTAGACAAGTTCTAATATTCACTTGGCACAGCTGCCTGAACGCATTTGTGGAGACACTTTGAGATTCGTCGAATTATGAAATTGAAAACATTTTATTGAAATTACAGAGACACAAGGTGGACAGAGACATTTTGTGGCTGCCTAAAGTATTGCTCACACGTCTTTGAAAAGCAAGTTTCTAATAACTGACTAACTTTTGTGGGTGCATAGTCGACATTCCTTCTGTCCGTTCATCTGTCCATCAGTCATTATCATTACTTATCTGTCAAATTATCTCCAGAACCATTTGGCGGATCATGAAGAAATTTGGTGTAGTGGTACTTGGCGGGGACACGCCAGCACTAGTCGATTTCAGATGGTTTTGTCTACTGTGGTACCCCATGTTGGCCGCCTTAGTTTTTGATATGCCATTCCAAGTGGGTCGATTACCTCAAAAACTGTTTCACGGATCACAATGAAATTTGATACAGAGATATATGACAAGAATGTGCCAGCACCAGTCATTATTTTGGACAGTTTCAACTACTGTGGCACCCCATTAGTTTTCTATTGCTCAAGTCATTGCTTGTCCGTTGATTACCTTGAAACCACAAAACAGATCATGGTGACATTTGTCATTGAGACAGATGGCTGGTTTGCACTCACACCAGTTGATTTTCAGACAGATTTGGCTACTAAAGCACCCTCTGTTGGCCATTTTAGTTTTTGACAAGACAGGTTGATTATCTCAAAAACTGCATTTTATATTTCAACCTAATCGAAAATTATGAGTCGTGGGTTGGAGAAATAAAAGAAAAACATGGGTGGTGGGTAAGAAACGAAGGTGCTCCCCCCCTACCATATGTTTTTTACTGGAACAGCCCTAATGGGGAAAGTCCAATAATATTACTCTTTAGACATGACCTGAGAAAAAGACCCAACAACTTGACAAGCTACAGCATATCTTATTTTCCAACAGAAAATGTGTCATACTCATGATTCAACTTTTTGTGTGCAGGTGATATACAGTGAAATTTGCATAAACTGATTTATGGTCAACTGGCAAAACAGTACAGCTGTTCTAGTTTGGGTACTCAAGTCTTCAGACAAGTCGGTTTTCACCACATTCAAAGACATTAGTATTAAATCAGATCTACGAAAGCCTTTTAGGAAAGTGAAGAGCGCAGTCCTGTTCAGCACATTTATGAAATTTCTTCCAACAAACGACCTAACTGATGAATCCCCGTTTTCTCCTTGGTCCCAAAAATGACAGATTATCCAAGGTATATCGTATCATTTGACATTTTCCAGATTTGCTTTGAGGAATGGGGACCAGACTACTGAAATGATTTTCTTCCAACAACGCACTTCCAAAAATTCAACAGTTTTTTTAAAGTTGACTGATTTTCACTAAACACAGTTCCCTTACCTTCCTTATCCTGAATTTTTGTCTTCACATTTTCAATGGTGTCGGAAGGCTCCACCTCAAGGGTGATAGTCTTGCCAGTCAAGGTCTTCACAAAGATCTGCATGACGGCACTTTTGGCTTACCTGAAACAGCACAATGCCACATTGAAACCTATGGTTCATTTTGGTACAACTAACTAAACTGCATATATAGAGTAGACAGGGCTCAACATTAACTTTTTAAGCAACTTGCCCTTCGGGCAAGTAGTTGAAATTTTTACTTGCCCGAACAACAAATTCACTTGCCCCAAGTACAATCCCAAATAGCACCGCGCATGTGCACACCTAAGTAATGTGTTACCATAGGGCTGCCTGTGCTGAGCCTACTCTTGTGTTGTGCATGCTATATACATGGGTTGCTATTTTTTTAACGATTCTTTTTATAGAACATTCATTTATAAGGTGTGTCAAAACACTAGAGAGACAAATTAGAAGAGTAACTATGGTATCTGAACCATTGTCACACGTTCACAGGCGCCGAAATGAGCTAGGACATGAACTCTAGACACTTCTGTGTATTCATTAGTTTATATGCCCTCATGCATTAAACTTGAGTTGTTGCTAACCTGAATTTCAATTTTTGCAATCCGTAAAAATCTTGCACAGTTTTGGTCATCGGTACCTTGTATTAAATTAAAATCAAATTTTAACATTTGATAATGCCACGTATACTTTTATTTTCAATAAATAATTACATTTTTGAAAAATAGATAGACCGCGAAAAAGTCAGACTTCAGAGCGGCAATCCCGAAGACCGTATTCCTCTTCTTTCGGGAGTCGCCACCGGGAGCCGGGAATTCATAAGAATGTCCTTTGGAATTCCCCCTGAATAAATACCAGGCCTTTTAAACTGCTGTGTAGTGTAGAAAATATGTCGTCAATCATTCACTTTTTAGCTTTTGCGCTTAACTGTATGACTTACATCCGCTGGCGAACGCGGTGCTTCCAGCTGTACATGGGAAAACGCCGGCAAAAATCAAACGTCATCCCTTGTTCACTGTCTCGCAGACCAGAAAACATATTTTCCCATGACGGAACCCATCCCCGCACTCTTTTCGTTTCATGTTACTGCTTTGATTCTTCCTGAACTCGTTTTTTAGCAACTAAACCAATGCTGTTCAGGCCTGGACGGCTTCCATGTTTAGACGTTTTGCCAGAGTGCAGACGATCAGTAGTATCACGTGACAACTTATTCAGAAACTGCAGGGCACGTTCAGAGAATCGAAAGGATTTGACCGCGAGCGTCATCTGTGCACGCTGCAACACACTCGTTCTATTTTCCTTTCGGTGCTCATTCGAAGACTGGAGGTTCTTTGACCGCCACAGGGGCTTTTTCGACGGTTTTTAGGCTTGTGTCGGGGTTCGTTACTTAGGAGCAAATGTCGAACAGACAATCTTAGGATCTACTTGCCTATGCGGCTAGCTTTTTAACTTGCCCATCGGGCAAGTACTTTTCAAATTCCACTTGCCCGACGCAAAATCTACATGTACACGGGCAATCGGGCAACCGTTAGTGTTGAGCCCTGGTAGAACTCATGATCACCTGCAGTGGAAAATCTGTAACCTAATAGTGACCTGTCTTAGGCATAATTTACCGAAAAGCTTCCGGCGTACGAAGCTCTTATAGGAGCACCTGTCCACCGTCTCTACTGGGCCAGCTAAAGACAGTGATCACTGTCTATGATGAGTGTAGGCAACACGTAGTCCCTCAGTTGGTCGGTTAGGGGCTATAATACTTCCCATCACTTTCTGTACGAATTTCGTTCCGTGTATTTTAAACGGGCGGTAGGTCAAATCCGGCCACCAATTTAAGAGTTTTCACCTCGTCAAAAATACATTCCACTATCATTTAAAAAAGCACTTACTTCCTTCAGTGATCCTTTCTACTTTTACACATATCTTCGATGCAGTTGCCGATTGTCACGATTTTGTAACTTTCCGTGACAAATCGGCAACTGCCGTTCATCCGTAAGTCATCGGATAATTCTGTATCGTCTTTGACCTTTGATTTACAGAGTTACTCCGGACCGGCTTTTTGAGAAGATTTTTGGGCAATTGTTTACAATATGACGACAATGACTTACACATATGATTTTGGTATCGTACGATTCCTTGCAAAATTATCTTTCAAACAATACACAGAAATTTTTCCTACCCTGTACCCTTAGTATTTTATCATGAACTTTCTTCTCGCACTATTTCCCGGTACTTGGAAGTAATACCGCCATGTTGAATGGAGGGTGTCCCCTGGCGGTCAAAAACTCGACTAATCTATCAACTTCTGCAGATCGTCGCTTTTCATAAGTTCAAACTGTCCATCCCCTGGCCGAATTACGGTCCCAAACGATCATATGACAACCCTGGTACGCATCTCCTAACAAGAATCCACGAAAAAAACGGAGGTTGTTTTTGAGGTCCAAACTGGTGAAAAGAGTATTACTTCAGACAATTTCGTGGAAAAATGGTCAAATGGTCACAAATTTAAATAATTGCAAAAGGTGAAATGCTGTTACTTGTCCCTCCATATTACGTCAGGAAAACTTTAGCGGGAATCTCGTAGGGGCAAACACCATTCAGAATCGATGATGCTGTTTCATTCATTAACAACCGCAGGGCTTGGAATGACCAATGACAAAAAACGTGGAAACTTTTACGGCCCTAAACATGCGCCGCGCTACCAGCCTTGAAATAGTTGATGTGAACCTTTCGCTCGCCGACAAAAATCGGAAGGACTAAAAAAAAAAACAACCCTACCACCATCAGTAGAGCCGTAGTATTTGTCACTGCGGTTTACGATCACACGAGACACCATTGAAAATCCCACCACGTTATCCCAGATGCCCTGGCAATGTTGACAATTTACGTTCCTCCGAAACATAAAGAGCAACTTCCGCTTTTCGAGGTGAACGTCGTCGGCAATGCCGCGGTAAAAAAGGAATTTGCCGTGGAAATTTTATTTCAAATCCGATTTTTTTTTTACGCGGAAATATAATAAAATGCGCGGAGAGAACATTTGAAAAAAGCGGGAATCCATGTTTCCGCGGAAAATTCCAAGCCTTGCAACAGGTGTCGCTGTAATCTTGAGTTGAGCTAACATGGCGGTGTCAACTGG
>NMRA01000023.1:1630143-1655373 GCA_002633005.1 Phoronis australis | reverse complement strand
ATCGCAAATTTAGCTACTCGAATGCACAAGTCAGTTAGAGAGCACTGATTCAACTTTCACGCCGGCAACTTGCCTTGCGCTCTAGAGACTTTCAATGGCGGTCGTGAAGAACAGTAAGGCCGTACCTGCATGAATGAAGTCAATTTTGAGATACGAAATTTGTGAGTATTTGACGCTGCAGGTAAGAGCATAATCTAAACATTTTCTCGATGATCTAAAAAATCTATTTTGGCGTGTAAAAATGGCGGGAAAATTTTGCGACCTGGCATTTACGAATGCGAGCTGGATTTTGAAAATGCGACCTGGGATTTTGGCTTGGTCGCAAAATGCGACCTGGCGATTTTAATAGCGTCGAGCCCTGGATACATTCATATATTTTTGAAAAGATAACATTGTGAGGAATCGAACGATACCAAAATCATGTGTGTGTAGGTCAATGTCATCGTGTAAACAATTACCGATTTTTGTACTTTGACCGCGAATTTCTTGTGAACTGGGTGAAGCAGGACACCGTAAATGGTATTGAAAGAAAGAACAAATCCTCATGGTTTGTTAAACCCACAGGCGTCCTCAGCTTCTGATCGTCTCCAATACACTACATATAATACTACAATGTACTACAATGTATGACACTCCCGACTAGAAATTCCACAGGTGCTTCACTTCAGCCCTCCATAGCTAACATAAAGCTCAATAAATTTACACATAACAAGGTTTCAACAAACCATTGGCAATTGCTCTTTCTTCCAATACCATTCATGGTATCCTGTTCCGGCGACTTCGTAAGAAATTCGCAGTCAAAGAACAAAAATGTTCACAAAAAGGTCAAGAACGGTACGGAAATTACCATTTTGTTGTGTAAAGTCACGATGTTGATAACGTCGTCCATCCATAATTCATCAGTATTTTCGGTACCGTCCTTAACCTCGAGCTGTCCAAGATGGAAGTTTGTGTGGGCTTTTTCAAGTTTTTGTGAACAGTTTTGTATTTTGACTGCGAATTTCTTACGAAGTCACCGGAACAGGACACTGTGAATGGTATCGTCCGGTTACCTATTTTCGTCAGGCTCCAAAGTTCGTCCGCCATCTTGTTTCGCGTGCAGCGCAACCACGCGGGACTTAGCGTTCCAATTTGGAGTGCTCGTCTGCACGTTAGGTACTAACTTATCGGAAGAGACACGTATCAAAGTAATGAGACAAAAATCGGTGAGTTTACCGATTGTTTTTTAAAACCACTTAAAAATCAGTAGATTTTACTAATACACTTTTTTGTGCGTTTTCAGAAGATGTTTTCGAATTTAAATTTTCTTCCGACGGGACACAAAACATGATCCAGGGTTTGTTTATGCAATGTATCTGTTTGTCCCAGGCACTAGTAGGATCTAGAAGGCCAAAGGAAAAATCCGCAGACAAATGCGATACGCTGGGTTCTTAACATTTTTGCCTCACGCATTCACCATTAAACTGCATTGAAATGTTGTCCAATTGGCTTTTATTGGAAACCACAGTGCAGAGCTCAACATCAAAGCTTCAAATCGAGTTTATGTCAATAAAAACAGGCTGTTGCAATTTTCATTACTTCGGTGGCCTTTTTCTGCATGTTTTTCAGTTTTTACAAAAGGGGGCAGCATATGACGAACTTAGGTGTCACAATAAAATGGCTGCCGAAGGCAGTGCACATTTGAAATAACTCGGCACAAATTAAAGAAAACTTCCGAATCGATGAATGCGGTATATCTGTGAGAGTTAAATCGAATCCTATTCAGATCATAACTTTGAAGTGGAATAATTCGGTGAGTACAACAGCAAGTCGGTTTTATGCTTAGGCGGACGAACATTGGGTTCCCCAGTATATTGGAAGAAAGAACAATTGCCAATGGTTTGTTGAAACCTTGTTTTGTGTAAATTATTGAGTTTTATGTTAGCTATGGAGGGCTGAAGTGAAGCACCAGTGGAATTTCTAGTAGGGAGTGTCATAGTATTGGGGACGATCAGAAGCTGAGGACGCCTGTGCGCTGGAGCTCCACCGTCCTACTGAGGGAGGCTCTCAGAGAGCCGTTACCGGCTGCGCCTAACTCAGACATAAACTTAAATAAGAAATCAAGCAGTGTATCCAGGGTGAATTCGATCAAACGATCACTGCCTTAAAACCTAAAAAGTCTCATTACACGACAACTTCGGTCTAAAATGGTCACAGCAAAAGGCATTTTCATGGGAGCTGCCATCTTACCTTGATCGAAAAGAACTTATACGGGGATTCCTAATCGGAAGTCGGAGAAACTTTAGAATTCAGCGACGTCTAACGACGAAAGTTCAAAATTGTGAAATCTTGACCTTCGAACTTTTGACCTGTTCAACTGGAGGCGTCAAATCATTCTAAAAACTGCCTGTTGATTGGATGTCACCGAAGCCGGTTTCCTTACGATGCTCTTCATTGGTCACTTGTGTTGGCTTTCAAGGAGCTTGGGGTTACAGCCAAGAGTATGTTTTCAAAATGATAAGGGATTGTTAGCTAATACCCCAGCGTGCGTATATCTGTCAAAGTTAAACAGACCGGGATGAGTCTAAATTTGAATTGCTCAAGATTGATAGAACAGTGATGCAATGTTGAGCGAAACTCCCTAAGCATAACATGAGCATTGTGATTAGTTTGATCCTGTTGTCTAACTTGGCAACAAGTTTTCAGCATGTTCAAGGCGCGGGTAAGTTGATTGCATTTCACAGCAGGAATTATTGCATTAGGCATTATAACAAAGGCCTTTGAACCATTGACTGAGTGATTTTTGTGTTGTTAGCTCTGGCTTTTTGTAACAAATGAAACATTATGGAGGGTTGAAAACATAGGCTCTGTGGTGAGGTTAAGTTATTAAAACTCATAATACTAATTAATTAGGCTATACTATTGCTAACTTGTACTAAACATTTTCAGAGACAATGATAGATACGGTACATAGTCATAGGCCTAGGACCAGTCTGTTTCATTAACCTGGTTGTATTGCGCTGTTGTGTCATGCAAATAGCTCTGTAAATTTTCATATTTAAATATACATAAATTTAACAACAAAAATGGATCACTGAAATTTTCGGATATAATAACATCCATTGTCAACAGAAACAGAAATAAAGTAAAATCAAACACACTATTGCCACTTTTAGTTTCGGATTTATTTTCTACGTTAGTTATATTTAACAACTGCAAGTATGTAATTTGTACACCTTTGAAAAAATAGAACTTTGGCCTGTGACAATTATAGTAGGCCTACCTGAATATCATACTGCAATTACTGCATTTATTCCATTGGTGTTTCCACCTCCCTCTGACATCCAGTTTGTTTGGAATGACTGCTTATTTCAGTTATGTGTACAACATAATTTTAGGCACTGTTTATCTAAGTTACTATGTTGTGCTTGAACTTGGAATTACGCTTATTATTAAGATTGTGTGTAAATGTATGTCATTAAAGCACTCAGGTGAAACTTTATTCAGTATAGTCTATGAAGAATTTTTGTAATTATTGGCCCCACAGTCACCAATTTTCTCCTTTACCGGAACTTGTGTGTCTCAGAAGTTGACAAATATGAAAGATTAATCAATAAGATGGCCACTAATAGTTGACAGCAAATAAAGATTGGTTAACATTTATGTCATTTTATTGTTATGCTTTAGTTTAGTGCAACTTTTATCAAAGGGAAAGTGATTATTTGAGTTAAGCTGACAAGTTAGGGATTTCCCTAGTTAATGCACTGCATGCAATCTTGAGATGAAGTGGAATTCTAAGTTGAAGCCCAACAGTTCATACAAGTGAGTTCTCTGTGAGTCACTGTTTAATAAATGGGACGTATGTAGAACATAAATTAATTGAATGACTTGTTGCAACATGCATGAAAATAGTGCAGTATTTCATAACAGTTATTGATTAATCAGAATTATTGAACATTTGCAGGCAAATACACTTAAACTCCTCTTATGACATATCCAACCAGCATGAAAGGAAAAAAATGTGTTTCACTTTTTCTAAATCAATACCACAAGATTATGTATGTGCGACTTGAATACTAAACCGATTATTGTCTAATTGGAATTCACTTATTGGCTTATGAACCTCTTGATTAGCATGAGGTTTAAAGCTATAGTAGTGGGTCATGTTGATTATCAGTTTGCTGTTACTTGCAACCCTGTCTGTTCACAAAAATAACAATTCATGAGGAGATTCTTAATTTTGATGTTACTGAAAATTTAAATTTTTAATGAAGAGCTTTTCAAAAATTTCTTCATTGTTATTTTCTCATCTTTAAATTGAATGTTTGGCCTAAAAATAGCTTAATTCGTTGGTCTATGTTTTCTAGAAATTTATGCTGTATTCTTTGTCCATATTTTCAAAAAGAATAATCACCCGATGCCTGGCAGGACCAGTTACATTATTTTTGGCCAAACAAATTACTATTTTTGCTATCCGTTTGCCACCCACTTCATTCAGTAAGAGACAGCAGAGTATTGTTACATAGTGAATAATTACTCTAACTTTTCATTTCGAAAATTTTGTTGTTCCACCGATTCTTTTCTGCCCTTAACAAATTATGCTAAATGTTCTCGTGGCCACTATTATGCCACCAGGTCACATTTCAAAATATTTTTCCAGTTCTCAGTGTCAGATCATAGTTTTCAAGAGAACAGCGTCAACATAAGCTTTGAAAACAGCATTAGAATGATACACCAAGGGCATACGATGGGGTGCATTTGGGATAAGGGATTGGTAGACAGTGGACTTGGCAGAGTTTAGTGTGTATTGTTCAAATATGCTAGTTTGGGTTCTGGTAACACATACAGTAGTAGACTAAAATGTGGTTCACATTTGAGAAAAGGGGGGGGGGAGATCTTCAGTCTGACTTGAAGGATTAGCCCCTCCCTGTTCAGTGTGCTCAAAACCATATAGGTTAGACATGCTCAAGATATTTAGTGCTCAACTCTCCTGTACAAAACTATGAAGGGGGAAATGAGTTCACGGGCAATACACCTTACTGACCTGAAGAGATGGATTCATTTTCACTCAGCATATACATATACACACATATACATGTTAATGCATATAAATATATCTATATCTACATATACATATACATATATTCTTGGTCCAGGTGCACTTGTGAGGTATCTTGAAAGGTTCTTGTAAAACCTATCTCCTCTTGGTCAGCTGGGTTTATCTGTAATGTTTGAGGGTCAGGCAGGATGCCTTGACTCTTATGTGGTGTCTGTTTGTTTATTCGCTGGTTAACCCATGAAGGATTAGCCAGTCACACATCTTGTGTCAACAAAGTCCAATAAACAGTAACACACTTGCTCAGATCTTGTTAGAAAGATGCTCAAACAGCCTTGTCTTGGCATGCTTGTAACATTTGAAGTCCTGTCTACACACTCCAATTAGACAAAGCACCTGAGTGTGAAGTATAGGCACGTGTCCTTAAATTCCAGAGTCAAAGTCATAGTGAAATTGAATGTGCTTTGTTTCAACTTAAAAGTCCTGTATAACTTTTTAGGTAAAAAAATCAGTCAGAACACCTGTCTACACATGCAGATTACATCCAGATAAGCCTCACATGGCATTGCACATGGCAGCAGATTACCAAGTCATGTAGAGAGCTTAAACAGCTTTTCAGAAGAATCTCACTGGGGGATAAACATGGTATGGGTAGGCTTAGGGCAGTCCAGGGACTGCTGGGAAATGGTGAAGGCAAGAATCAGTCCCTGTTTAGGACAAATGACAACAACCTTTTGATGAAGAGAGAGGAGGTGAATTGGGGGATTTGGGACATCCTTGGGGGCAGGGCAAATTGTGAATTTTTGACAATGCGGAGCGGGGTGAAAATTTGTCTGTGCCTCCAATAATTACAGTAAGTATTAGCTTTCCACAGGGCTGATTAATGTATAATTTTGATTTTGAAATCCTGTTCTTGTAATACATAAATAACTGTCTGAAAGTTAAGTATGTAATTATCACTAACCCATTTAGGTGTTTATCGAATCCAATCAGCCTATAAGTCTATTGAGCTGCAGAGAGCTGACTGTGCAAAGTATGTTATATGTTTCGTACAGATATTTTTCACCTTAGCATTCAGATAATAAAGATTATTAAAAGTAATTTACTTTATTAGCTTGCTTTAAGTGTGCAGATGAAAACTGTGCATGGCTCATCACTGAGGGAGTTTTAACCTTTGCAAATTTCAAAAGCGACAATTTAGCAATTATGTGTAAAAGAAGTACAGAATTATTCTCTCATAGTTACATGAATTTGTGGTTTATTTTCTCATTCAAACACTCAACGTTGATGTTTTGGTAATTCTTGTGGTTGTGATTTGGTTATTGCCATATATGAAATATAATAATCTTCTGTGTGTATTATAGTATTTGTTAACATGTTTCTGTAAATATGTACTGAATGCTACAAACTTGGTAATATATCTTACACTCTGCTAGCATTTCATTTTCCTTCTTAATGTGCCAAATTTTAATCAACAATGGAGGCAGCAGACTTGAATATGAATATGTAAACAGAGTGGAGTGAATACACTTCTGGAGTTAAACACTTCCTGACAATGATTGAAAAGGTTCCCTGGCAGTTTCTGTTATGGAGCACATTAGCTTGGAATGCATTCTATTATATTCATAGCTTATTGACATATTTTCCATTCATTCCAGGATGCAACTAATCTAGTGAGCTCCTTTCTTAAGGCAGTTCTAGAAGACAAAACTTCTAATGTTACCCAGCTTGTAAACTTAAACTATTTAAAACATTTCAATGCCAGACATAATTATAAGTTACAAATACATTTCTGGCTGCTTGACAATATAAATAGTTTGATATAGGTTACAAATACAAAGTTCTTTTAATATCATCATAACTTGGTCTTACAACAATGTTAAGACGCCATTTTTCATCTCACAGTGATTGCCTAGTTAGCTTAAAAGATTCGTGAAATATTTTATAGTTCCACTGAGAATTACAGATTAGTGCTAATGACAGCCTGTAATTTACTATGGAGCTCATGTTCCCTATCAAATCAATTCTGAATACACATATTCTTGATGTTGGCTGATCTATTGGTTGACAATGTTAGGCCACTCAGGAGGTGTTCACCTGCTAGTGAAATGCAGGTTAACTGGTGCTGCCTTTCTGTCAGTAGTTGACTTAACTTCTTGTAGTTACCTAGGCAGGTTCTGTTGCTCTATTGTGGGAGGCATCAGCGAGGACGCATTGGCCAATTTATCTACTGTACTGTGCTTCAAAGAGTTACCCAAGCATATATTTTGGCTGATTTTTATTGCATGCTAATTTATATGTGTTCACAATGATTTCAATTTTAGAAGCCAAATAGTTTGAAAAATTGCCAGTTTGTTCATGATATACATATCACATTGTTTTAGCCTGTGTTTTATCCTTGTGCAGCCATGCTAATGGAGTAATTGATCTTCTCCATATAATAGGGCCTTAGATCAGATTACCTGATAAACAGACCTCCTGATGACAGCAGGACTTATACAAAGTTGCCCTCAATAGGCACAGTTTCTAATGTTTATGACAGACAGGCTTGTTTTGAGAATGTTTCACAGAATGTCTCACTAAATGTGGCTTAAGGCAGAAATTTGTTCTTAGTATGCCATGCTCACGCGACTTGCGAAAATTTTTGTGCATTATTTTGTAGCATTGGGATTACGGAAAAAATTGTCGCACAAATGCAAAAATGACGCAATCCCAGTTTCACCAAACTTACAGAATTTATTGCTGAAAATGCTTCAGACACTGTAACAGTTATTCA
This sequence comes from Phoronis australis, assembly GCA_002633005.1. Classification (NCBI taxonomy): domain Eukaryota; kingdom Metazoa; phylum Phoronida; family Phoronidae; genus Phoronis; species Phoronis australis. The sequence goes on along the minus strand of NMRA01000023.1, from coordinate 1,647,562 downwards.
CACAAGCTTGACGATTGATTACTTGGCCCATACTCGACACAAACCAGAAGGCAAACAAAACTCTTGGCTTCATTAAACGAAATCTCAAATATGCTCCTCAAAAAACAAAAGCCCTTGCCTACACTTCACTTGTTAGACCAAAACTAGAATACTCCTCCTCCGTCTGGGATCCATCCACTCGTACAAACATTGAAAAAATAGAAAAAATACAGCGTGGAGCAGCCAGGTTCGTTTTAAATGACCACTCAAGGTACTCCTCCGTTTCATCCATGCTCAAAACTCTCAATTGGCGCACCCTCCAGGAAAGACGAGCTCAGAACAAAGTGTCCCTTCTGTACAAGACCGTACATAACCTGGTTGCTATTCCTCACTCATACCTTCCACTCTTACAGACCTCCAGATCACGAAACTCCTACTCTCATACCTTTGAGAGATTACATATCCGCACTGCATACTACGCAAACTCTTTCTTTCCATCTACCATTCTACTCTGGAATGTACTCCCACAAATTGCCATCTCATCAGAAACAATAGAAATATTCACAAGTCACATCTTGAACATCAATCTTACACAGTAATCATTATGACCTAGCACTAACCAGCACTTCGTTTTATCGTTATTTTTCACAGTTACGTGCACCTAAGTTTTATACTAAAAATGCGCCAACAAGTAAGGATCGATACCATGATCGTTTTGTTGTATTTGGGAAGAAGAAGAAAAAGATTAACGACTCGGTTATCACACTGCTTATGGTACAAGAAATCCCGCTTTACGTCCATAAAGTCTTGAAGTCTGTTGTCTCGCTATCAAAATTCAGTTTATCTAAAAATATGGCCTGACGCAGAGACTGGAGTTACTCATTGGCTTGTGGCGGGAAGACGTAGTGGATGGCCAGCTGTCTGGGAGGAAGTAGGATGAACTGGCTTTCTTTAGAATCAGGAATGAATTCGAGGTAACAAGGCAAAATTCAGTTTTGTTCAATCAGTTGATGAGTCATGAGACCTTGTAAATAGCTACATTCATGTCAACGGTGTATTCTTTTCCTTCCGTTGGTATTTTCAGTTGCTACGGTAAGATAGAAATTGCGAAATTGACAGTCACATGAGTGGTCACGGATTGTGGAAATTTTGGCGGAATGGAATTGCACATTTTCTCCACAAAGCTTTTCTTTAAGTGAACAGGCCTTTATTGATGTCTGAAAATAATTAAATCTCACTTTACGATGTCTCTGTGTTACCTTTTATTTCTTTATTTCTGTTAGCTGAGATAATTTGTAATATTAGTTTGCATGTGCTTATAATTAAACTGCCAATCCTTGCTGTGGTAATAATGAAGGTAGCTGGGTAAGACTAAATTTCTGTCTTAAGTCTTTAGAGTCACCTTTCATGTAACAGATGTCTGTGGAGCTCAGGTTGTTATAAAACATTCTTTTAAAAAGTGCTTTTGATTACTGGGATTTTCTGTAAATAAGCCCATTGGTGTGAATTTGGAAACACCAAATAAACGCCTGGGCGTGTGGAGGGAAAGTCAGTTTTGCTGACTTGGACATTTTTACTTAAACTGTTTTTAAATTTTATGTTAATAAGTGCATAGTTCGTCAATACCTTGTTTGTTTTTATGAATGATAAATGCACCATAAAACTGAATTTATGACAAAAAGTTGACTGGGAGTGGGCTTTTAAGAGGAAATTTTTCAAATAAACCCCCCACTATCTGGACACTTGACATTAGAAGTTATAACACGATGGGCTTAATTTTATGAATTTACGCTGATGGGCGTTTCATCGGGTGAGCTTATCCACAGAAAACCCTGGTAAGAAGTTATTGAAGTGGTATTAAATTGTTCCTCTGCCACAGGTACCTGAGTATTTTGAATGAAAAATCAATGTATGTGAGTATTGTGTGGAGTTCTTGTTATGATCAACTGAGGATTTCTGCTGTGATATTGAAAGTCGGGTGTACTCTAGGCAGAGGATGGCTCCCTGTGCAATCTCGGACATCAATTTCTAAATTGCATTGTTATGAAGGAAATTTGGTGAGAATTGTAAAAATTGATGTTAAAACAAAAATTTGTCCCGTGAAAGTTTTTTATGCAATTTAGTGCTGACATTACTGAATTTTCGTCATTTTGCAGTATGTCAGTGATTGTTATAATTGAATACAGTAAGTCTCTATTCGTATATTTTGAGGATCAGACATAGCAATAAGAGTGTTTTCTAAGTAACTAATTGTATCTATTGTGTACCAGACTAGGCAATACCATTTTTTTTAATTGACTGATCACCACCAAAATACTTGTACATGCGGGTCCCACATGCCTTAAGAGCAACCACTGATAAAGATTACCTGTAGATAAATGACCAATTAAGGTGGTTTATTAGTCTCCGTTAAGTTCTGCCTCTTAACATTGCTTTCATCACTCTGCTTGTAACTTTCGTCACTCTTCATGTAACTTTCATCAGAAAACTGGTTGCTGTTCTTCTCAGTCCCCATCCACTTTACAAAATCAGTCGGTCAGTTGGTTAGGATAAGACCACATGACCACACTGGTCTAGCACTGCTTCACCATGCCCATCTGCTCATGTTTTTCGGCTTTGCCAAAAGTATTTTTCCTGTTGGAGTATGAAATCACCGGCATATCTGTTAGTATATGACTTCTCTGCTGGCGAGCATTTAGAGAGTCAAACACACACAGTATCAACCATAATACTGCCTGATGCCTGTGTCTATCAGTTTTTGCTATACCAGGTGGCTCTTTTAGCACCGCCGAAGCTTTCAGTCCTGCTGAACTTGTAGAAGATAATACACCAGCAGATTTTCAGTATTCTGGGTACATCTACAATGGTATAGCACTTGTCCGTAGCTTTGTTAATGTACCTGCTGCATGTGGTAGATTTACGACTCGATGTAGCACTTTAGTGTATGTACCTCTTGCATGTGGTAGGATTACAACTTGATATAGTACTTTAGTTGATGTACCTCTTGCTTGTGGAATATTTACAACTTCTTATAGTACTTTAGTTTATGTACCTCTGGCATGTGGTAGGATTGCAACTTGGTATATAGCACTGGTCGGTACTTTAGTTTATGTACCTCCTGAATGTAGTAGGTTTAGAACTTCTGGATGAGAGGATGTTGAAGAAGTACTTTTTATGTTCTCAATTGACTGTATCTATCCAGAATCTATCAGATCGAAGTGTTAGCTCATGGGTTATTTTGGTTAGTAAAGCTGCGAGAAAGCTGTGCGAATTTAAAACTGTTTTTAGTGATTTTATCTGACTCAAAAAAACCCCAGTAAAATGTTAACTTTTGCAATAATTTCAAGTCGGGAATGGTGAGAAGGCAGAAGAAATCTGGAATAGTCCATCGACTTCTCTCGTTTATGGTGAGGTATGTGGTGACGATAGATCTTTTCTTCTCTGCTTCTTTTGGGTTCTCCCAATAACCATTATTGTTGTTCAGTGCATTTCCAAATTTAAAGTTTTTGATAGGACATGTCTCAATGATTTGATCATTGGTTAATAAGCCCTACACTAGAGTTGAGAATTGAAATAGCTTGGAATGCTGCACTCATTGGGTAATTAGGAAGGTACTTACATGGATCATTAATGGCTGTTTGAAAGTGTAATGACCTCTGACATTATTCTGCCCTGTGTCAACAATGGGTCAGTGAGATTTTCTTCCCAACCTATACAAAGTCCATCAGGAAACTTCTTGGTCACATAATGTGTCCTGTTTTGTCCCTTTGATAAACCAACTGCTAACTTGTGTGTTTTAGTTTGCTTCCCACACAATGCCTTTGAAAACCATTATTTTGGTTCTATTCACCTGGTTTTCGCACTACTACAACTTAACTTTTGTAACTTCCTTAATAGTCCGGGGCAAGGTGGAGACTCTCCGTGATTTCTTCGTACACCATGTAGGAGTGATGTATTTGGTCTTGATACCGACAAGATAATTTAGTTAAATAGAGGTTCTTCACTTATTTTGCACAAAAATGTCACCATTTCGTTTTTTTAAATCTTGAAAATTATATTAACTTTGCCAAAAGTTACTTCGTGCCAAATACACAGTAAAAATCAAGATAATAATGGACTAAACTTTCTTAATCCTTATTTTTGTTGCCTACGGTAATATGACACAATAAAATTGTTGGCCATACTGTGTGCTAAATAGGTGATAAAGTACCGTAACTAATTGGGTGTTATTCAACTAATGTTGCATAGATTTAATGTCAAAAAGGTAAGGTCATTTACCTGGCACAGTCATCATTGTTAGCATTCATGTCTGTATAAACTAAACAGTTTCAACATGTTATGCATTCCAAATAATGGCATTGTTACACTCTTTCATAGCAAAATGTCAGACATGTTTAGGCCTTTCAAATGCCTGCTAACTGTAAACATGGAATGAATCTATGAAATTTTGAACATAATGTTTTCAAATCTTTGGCATTGTTGAAGAAATGGAGCTAGGAATAGGAACTGTTGATTTGAGCTTTTTTCTTATTTTGGGAACAGACTTTATCGATGAGGTTGCAAAAACGCACAGTGCAAGGCACTGCTTCTGATCTTTTATTATTTATAATTAAATACATTTAATTGTCCACTTAAAATGTCAAGAACATCATGAATTCTTGTTTGGATCATATTTCAGGGGCCTGTTCCAAGAAAACTGACTTCCCTACATAAGACAAATCTTAAAATTACGTCAATTTTAAACTTTAAGTCTTCTATGGAAGTAATCTTGAATTTTTAACTTAAATTTTGTATCAAGTTTGATGTAACTCACCGGATGTGGAAGTTTCAAAGTTTTGAGGTTGAAACAAATCTTAAACTTAAGTAAAAATAAACTTAAGTTGGTTTCTTAGAACGGGCCCTTGGCCTGTTAACCTAGGTGGGAGGAGCTAAAATGTGTGAAGCTGACCCTAACATTTTCTCTTAAACAATCTGTCCTGGTCGTTACAAATTCCCTCCCTTCGCACCAGCAGGAAGTGCATACGCAGTTGTAGCGTCCCCTGGCTGCTCATATGGATCTCGGTCTGTTACTCCCTGGGTGGATGTAACATTAAAAACTGCATTTTGCCCCGTTAAGCTAGTTAAAAACGGAAATTAAATTAGGCCTTTTACTCTCTTCAAGTCAGTCTTGTAATATTCCTTACTGGATTAGGATTAGGATTCTACTTCCATTATCACCTGCTTATGGTTTCCTTGTGCCAAATCGCAATTTTATAGTTGGCAAAATGCAGATTTAAGTTTTATCTTGTGACGTTCTTGCGTGGTTGCTGATGGATATGATTGAAATATCAAGTTATTGGATTCTGTTGTGCTGCAGTATTTGAATTGTTTGTTTGGTTTCGTCAAGTTGAGTTAGGACCAGTGCTTTCATTCTCAATTTTCTTCAGGCTCTTTCATACTGACTCAACGGCAAGTCTGAGCAGAGTGTCAACCTAAACTGCTAAGTTAACTGAACTGTTCATACCGGCTTTGATGGTTATTGAACATCGAAGTTAGGAACGGTAGGAATAGTAAGGTAGCGCTCATGCCTCGGGTGCACACTAAGATTTTTGTGATGTGACAATTTGGGAACATTTACATGTGCTAATTGACATAAAACTTATTTCTAATTCAATTGACATTATTCAAGCAAGTAATAACACTGTCCTTTAATTGTTGACGATAACAGTGGCCTCTGGCAATAACTTCAATGGGACCAAAGTTGACCGTTCATACCGCACTGGAGCATCGGAGCTCCGCTGTTAAATACACCTTTTTACTTTGAAGTTAACTGACAATGTTAACTTCTATCCCAGGCCAATGTTAACCGTTCATACTGACCGCAGCTCACCAAAACATGGATGCGTCAACGTTAGTGTGAAAGAGCCTTTTGGTTGTTGAGCTTTCATTATTGTTTGGGTAATTCTAAATAATTGACCAATGACCATCATTTATTGTTCTTTGGCGGATGGTTCAAAGCTCTGTGGGTGGTATTCATAACGACTTAGAACGTTGATCAAGGATTCATTGATTTGACCAACCTTGCACCGAATGACCGACCGTGTTTAGTCTGCTAATTATGTAATAAGTATATGCAGCCAATTGCATAATAAGTTTGCAAGTGTTGATTAATTAGATTTGGGTACTTGACACTTGTTATGTGGCACTTGACACATCAATATCTTCAATGGCCCTCTCATGAATGGAAAGGAAACGGAATTTCGCTTTGATGTGCTTACATTCCAGAGTAACACGTTGATTCTACAATGGCGATTCTTCAGTTATTTAGCACATAATATTGCCAACACGTGAAATTTTATCTTGTCAAATTTCTCTACAAAAATTATTATTCTGTTACTAGCATGATTTGTACTGTGTAGATGACATACTGTAAACTCACAGGTTAATGCCCATGCCCGGGTAATCGTACACCCTCGACTTTTGCCAATTTTTTATGTAAGCGCCAATTGTTCGGGTAATCGTCCATCCCCACTTTGCACAAATTTCAACTTCTTGTGTAGTCTGTCATCCCCAGTTACCGAACAGAACTTGAGTTTGAACTTGTGCTTTAGTTCGCAGCTTTGGCTCAGGCTCGGACATCTGTGTATGTGGGAAACACAACATGATTACGTAGGATAGTCTTGAAAATAGAGTTTTTTAGCCGGCATTTGTGGAACAACTTCAGCATTGCAACTACTTTTTCTTAAATTTATTAACTGGTTATATTAATGTAATCCAATTCTATGGACTTTTATAGAACTGGTGTTTTTCTACTATGAGATAAGTCATCGTTCAGTAATGATCTTGATCGGACAGTGAAGTTATTTGCACAAATAAGTTGCACACATGGAGCTCTTGATTTTGCTATATTTATCTCCCGGGTTGACACAGATTTGAATTGAACAATTAATCACACCTGCAATGAATCGTCAGTGTTTTTATGAAAGAAACAAAATGTATTTGTGTTCACTGATCTGAAACAGTACTTACTGATAGTCTGTAAGTGGACTGCCATTCGAGTTTCATAAAATTCTGTGGTATGACATTTTGCAATGCGGTGATATATTTGAAAACATGAGTTTTTAGCGACAGTCTTGGAAATCACCCTTTCAAAGTCGAAGCTCTGTTGAGCCATCAGAAACTTAATGTGGTTGTTGGGTTCCACTGATTGACCGAACTTCAGTGTTTCAATGAACACCCACGCATGATGTAACGAACGATAGTGAGCGTCTTCTTCTGCTGGTGATTGACACATTGTCGCTGAAACTGACTTCTTTGTTATGAGTTGTAATTCTCTATTTATTTTGCACAACAATAATTGCCAAAATTATTGTTTTCCATTTTCCAAAGGCTGAATTCTTTATTGCAAATAATGGAAAGTTTACCGAAAGTTGTTTTATGGTGTCCATTCAGTACCACACATGATAGTAATAAACTAAAATTTTCCAAATCTTTATTATTGTGGAAGAATTTGTTAAATGGGAGTTCGCTCACTGGCCATATTGTGTGTATTTGGTGAAGAATTAGTGTGTATTTTGGAGGTAAAATTCGGGTGAGATGGTGTTCAGAGACACTGGCATATTTGAGAAATGTGATCGTGAAAATTGGAAGAGGGCACTGCTGAGCCAATATGAGTGTTTGGAATTTTCGTCATTACGGTGGGATTCTCAAATACACTAGCACATTTAAAGGAGTCTCGATCATGTAAACTAGGGATGTGTGCTAAGTCGAACTTGGGCGTTTAAAAGTGAAAATTTGTAAATTTCAGTGGTGGGCTGTAAGCCAGGTATTGTAGATCAGCAACAGCATAAGGGGTGTGACTCTTTGAAATATTTCAACAGTATGGGACATTTTTTTAGTTTTTTACAGACAGTGTTATGGAAGAATGGAAATTTATTTTGTAAAAATTTTCCAGTAAACTATTGAATCATGAAAAAGAGTTCACTTTGAAACTGAGCTCTTATAAAAAACCTTTGGTAACCTTTTAGTTGTAACCATATATGTAGCAATGCAGTTAACTTTTGACAAGTGAATTATATAAAAACGACAATTTTGGAAAATCATTTTTATCACATAATTGAATATGTTTACCTATCTATATATCTTACAAATAATTTATGCTATCAAGCAAGAACTATATAATCAGTGTCTTCACAAAGAGGGCCGTGTGAATGTGTACCCCACATTGTGTACCCCACATTGGCTCAAAAATGGCCATGTTACAGGTCTCATCACAACCAATCCAAATGTCATTACCCAACTCTTGTTACCATAACAACACTATTCATCTATTCACTACTCTTTTCATAGCAAACTTTTCAAGAATGTTTCTAAAATTACCTCTTTCATGTACAATAGACAATTTAGAATAAAATTTTGATACTCCTTTAATCTGTCATCATTAAGTTAAATCAAGCAAATTAGTAAGACATGCTTTTATGAATTCCACTAAGTGCAAATCAATTCATGGCCTTGGGGAGGTCCCTTTTCTGCTACTACATTTCTGTCACGTGTATTGCACCACACTAACAACAGACAAGGATTTTTTTTCTACTAAACATTGACTCTGGGTTTCTTAAGCTTGAACTTTGAGAAATTATGTTGTTAGGGTCAGCGACCTTTCTTGTATTTTCTGCTTTTTTCTGGTTGTTAAAACTCAGTGAGGATTTACTCAGGCAGAAGTTGTACAGCATCGTTCTCCACAAACATAATCATGGAAAAACAATGGTATCAATAGTGCGATCAGATTTTATTTATTGTTATTAAATCTTTAAGATGAGACCTTAAAAATGCAGTTTTCTAAAATATTTCGTTTTCAGTTTGGGAAACTAGATTTTTTCAAGGAATTCCTTAATTTCTATTTTTGACAGCAACTCATGCAAAGGTGGAGCAATTTAAAAATAATTGTTTTGAAGAACAGTGAGCGTAATATCTGAAAGTTTCATCTTGATGCCATCAGCCATTTTTGAAATACGATGCTCTGAAGTTAGTCAAATTTGGACATTTTTGTCGGGTTCTACATAACCTTAGGAAATCGTTCAGTTGCTCGGGGATGATAATTTTAAAGGCTGCCCTGGGGTTCACCTTATACACGCATGCAGGCGCGCTCGCGCACACACACACTCACACACTCACACACTCACTTACACACTCACACACACACTTACACACACACACACTCAAGTCACACACACTCAAGTAGCCATACTCAGGCATGCAAGTAGGCACACTGAGACAGACAGGTACACACCCTATCCTTATTAGCATTACACACATGTATTGTTGTTAATAATTACCTGCCTTTATCCGTATAACATTACTGGCATTCAATCTAGTGGCCCTAGAATGTGTGTCAATCAATGCAGTCCTATAGATAATTAATTTACATTTCCTGCAAGACTGATACATCCATTTCCTAGTCTGGTAATAATGGATAAGGATATACCGGTAGTTACTGTAAAAATTCTCCAGTTTGGGACAGTTAAAAAAAAATATTATTTGCTCAAGGTCAGTAGTTTGTACTAAATTTTAGATATATGCAGTATTGGTGTTAAGGAATTATGATCAATGTCTAATGGTCACGCACCTTAATGATACACACTGTGGAAACTCTTGAAAACCTTGCTTCAGTGGTCATTTTCAACGAATTTATTAAATGCCAAATATATTTTTGCACTCTGTTGATTCAAAGTATGGTGTCGAATATTTCAGATATAAAATGGACGTCGAAATCACAGAATCAAGAAAATTCGATTTCGGCTTGAATTTTGGTGTCCCAAATTTTAGAGACTGTGACAGATTACCATATCTATTCCGTTTGCCTCATGGGAATGAAAACTCCTATTTGGAAGGTTAAATAGATGAATGAAATGTGGTGCTCTAAAGGTGTGCAAAACTTTTACCTAGCCAGATTATTCATTAAAGGATATTTTCTGATTTAATTCTGTGTACTACGCTTCACGTTTTGGGTTGGATCTTTTACAAAATATAAATGTATATACAAGGCTTCGTGTCTTACTGTATTGGTTGCGTTGTTATGGGTAAGAAAGGTTATTTTTGTGAGATGAGAGGCAGCGCAGATTTAATCCTACAACCCCGCAGTCACAGCCTTATGCTCTGCTGGCTTAGCCAAATCCCACTCGATATATGGCAGAGGTAAGCTCATAAAATCTACAAATCCCACTCGATATACGGCAGAGATAAGCTAATAAAATCACCAAAATCCTGCTCGATATATGGCAGAGGTAAACTCATAAAATCACCAAGTCCCAATCGATATACCTATGACAAAGTATTGTAAGCTCATAAAATCACCGGCCTTGGTTTCAGTCAATGGTAGGCAGACATTGGCGAGAATTGAAGGTTTGTATAAAATCACTAAACACATGGTTTTACATCTTTAGTCAAAGAAGAATTCTATTCCATCCAACAGTAATCCCAAAAATGCGATTTTCGGCCAAAAAGTGATAATGCACCTTTAAACAAAACATGTAAACTTAAAAATCACTGAAGTAATTTTCAGTAAACACACAACTGATATTTCATATCTTCTGTATTACGCTGGAACAAATGAGAGTATCAAAAACCTGGAAACCCGGGCAATATTTTTGATGGGGGTGTAAGTGGAAATTAGGGTTTCCAACGATTGAGAGTGGACTCGAAAACAGAAGACCCATTTCTAGGGAGGGTTCATAAAAAAGCATATGTTTCAATTGATTTTGTTCTAGAAACACTATCCTTTTGTAGTTGAAAGGGTGCTTCCAGTCACACAAGACCCTTAAAAGCAAAACCATTAAGATTTGATATAGGTGCAGTTTTACATCACTGAAATTGATCAGAAAATGGTGAAAATGTCTTGTGCACTTTGAAATTGATCAGAAAACAGTGAAAACACGTCTCTTGTACACTTAATCTTTTCGAGAATATTGGTTGTTGCATTAATGTGGTAAACATTGTGACTCTGAATAGGAAGTGGTGATTACACACGCATTTTAATTATCACTTGCCACGAAATGTGCAAGTAATTGAATTTTTTCAACATAGTTCAAGACACTGAAAAGTTTTAGTATTCCTAGTCGAGTTATAATGCAGAATGACTGGCAGCAAATTGTATTAATCACACAGTTAGAGCTCTCAATCAACAGTGCTCTGTTTTAGTATTAGATTGAGGGTTTTATTAGTTTCTTTGTAGTTTGTCTAGTTCCTGTGGACCTTTAGGGTAACACTGCCAAGTGTGTGTGTAAGTTCAAGGTCATTAGTCGTCAATGAATTATCTTTCTAAATTTTGATTAGTTCTTTGTTTTTGTCATCTTGCAGAAACTTGCCTGTGTAGGAAATTTTCAAACATTAGGTGAAGATGCACGAAAGGGGAGGGGAGGGGGGGGGGCTCCGGGCACATTGGGCTTTCCACCAATTTAAGGAATGGGCTGAAAATAGATGTATTTGTATGGAGTTTTTCAGGTATAGTAACATCTCACCAATTTTGCCCAAAAATAATCACCAAAACAACCATTTTTTCATTTTTCAAGGTCGTCTAACACTGTTATGCCCACAGTTTTTCAAAATGTTGTCTGATGGTAGTTTTTATACAAAACATGAACACGGTGAAGCAAAAACTTGATCCGAAACATCTTTTATGGAAAAATGAGAAAATATAATTTCGCTTACCGAGTATTTGCCATATTGTGCCCTAAATTAGTGAGAGTTCACCATAGTCACTCTCCTAAAGTGCTTTTGTTCCTGAAACACCACTCATTTGTTGAACCTTACATGTCTTCATTGATACTCACCAGGTGGCGAGACCTATTTGGCATTCAGTATAACTAGAACTGCTAAACAATGTGTGATGAGTCTGCTCAAAAATAGTGTGGCAAAGTGAAAATTTATGAGAAAATGAAGCAAGAGGTTTCAAAGCCAAAAATGAGAACCTGGCATTGCTTTTGATAACAAATATTTACAAGATGATGGTGTGCCTTTAAGTCTAAAATATTGCATTTGGTTGCTGGAGGTAGTTCTGACCAGATGTCAGTATGATAATAAGTGCTAGTGTTTATTTATCAAGTAAATGTCTTTAGGCATTTTGGACAGCCTGAAAATGTGCAAGGAGAAGTATTATGATATCAAAAGTACATCATTCAGATTTGTCTCGGGGAAGCTCCTTAAAAATGACATTCAAGTTCACTGTCTACAGGTTACGCCTCCTAATTTTTCTGCTGCACTCCCTGTCAAAATTATGTTGCAGTGTCTCCCAGGCCTAAGTTGGAGACTGCCGGATTGAACTTTTGTAGTTATCTCAAATCTTGAGCTGCTAGATGCCGTGGACCAGTGTCTAAAATTTAGTCACTGGTTCTGTGTCCAGAGTGCAGGAGTACGGTTATTGTGGACTGTAAGTTTTCAATACCCCGAGTCACAGGCTATTGAGATTACACATTCCGCTTTAAGTACATGGTGATACATCACAGGGTTGAAATGATTCCATTGTCAATATAACTGTGACTCCCCAAAACCTCAGTCCTGGACCAGCAAACACAATAGTTATGGTACAAATCCCCTGATTCGTAGCCTTAAACTCTACACACCCACCAAAAATGCTCCCTACCCAATGACCAAACTCCTGTCCCGGGGACGTAATTCCAGTTCCGTTGACCATTGCGAGTGATGAATCCTCAGGTATGAGCATGATGGTTGGTCACTGGGCTGCCTGGGGCATTTTTGGCACATGAGTAGTCATGGGTCTGGGTTTTGGTACTGCATTTTAAGGTGCGGGCATGTAACCGTTTCTACCCCATTATCTCTCAAGATACTAGCCTTGCTAAACTAAGGATGCATCTTTCTTTGAACTGTGGTTGTCTACAAAAGTGTTGACTGGAGTTTAGTTTGTCACTATCACAATAGATAGAGCTGGTGTGCTCATGCCTTATGGGAATATTGAGGTTGTTCAATCATGTTGTTAATCATGTTCATCTCTCATCTATTAGTGCATAGGGTGAGCTGAACCATCCTTGCTCTGTACTATTAATAGGTCTAACCGTAAGTTAAGTCAATGACTAAAGTCATTTTATTTGAACACAGCCAAGGTATATCAGTGCACAAAATAAAACACAATTATTTTATTGACTTTCTGATGCAATTTTTGGTTAGTTTTCAAGATTTTTATGTGTCCGTAACTTTTTGTTTTATGTGTCCATATTGTGAACTTACAAATCTGTTTTGGTAGTTAAATTGCATGTGCAGTATTTCACACAAAAATAATTGCCAAAATTGTCATTTTCCATTTTTTCAAAGGATGATAACCTTTCTGAAAACAAAGGAAACTTGACGACCAGTAAATGTTGTTTTATAAAATCTACACTGTACAAACCATGTTTGTAATAGACAAAAATTTTTGCAATCTTTATATGGAGAAATTTGACAAACCAGAATTTCACATGTCAGCCATGTTGTGTGCTAAATAAGTGAAGACTTACCACTTTTAGGATATCAACCAGCAGACACATTTGACTGAAGAGCGGTGGTCAAAAACTTTAATTTTTTGCTAATAAAAATTTTTCAAACGCACTTTGATACTTTTAGTTTTCTGTGGTTTTATCAGAGAACAAAAATCAAAATTTAAACAAAACAAATTTTCCTGTGCATTGTTTCAATTCCACAAACAAAAAGCCTTGCTTTCAAAGATATCACAAAATTAATCTTAAATTGTAATGTTAGCAGGTTAGTTGTGTATGGTAAAATCACCAATTTCGGACAAAAATTGCCAATTTTTCATTTTCAGAAACTGATAACAGTGTTGTGAATTTGTGCAATCATTGTTAAATGGAAGCTATGGTATAGATCTCGAAGTATGATTTAGTATTTATTTGGTGCTACTAATCTTTTGTGCAATCATTGTTAAATGGAAGCTATGGTATAGATCTCTAAGTATGATTTAGTATTTATTTGGTGCTACTAATCTTTTGTGCAATCATTGTTAAATGGAAGCTATGGTATAGATCTCTAAGTATGATTTAGTATTTATTTGGTGCTACTAATCTTTTGTGCAATCATTGTTAAATGGAAGCTATGGTATAGATCTCTAAGTATGATTTAGCATTTATTTGGTGCTACTAATCTTTTGTGAAAACAATGAAGATGAAATGTCCTCCTGTTCCTCAATCTGTGCTATAGCATCCCCATCTCAGCTTGTTTCATTCGGGGGGTGGGGGGGGGGCTCCTCTATTCACCGACCCACAGGGGTTGTTATACAATTATCTTCTCAGCCAGGACCTTAAACCCTTTGTTATGGTGTGTTTAGTTACACAAGCTGCGTTTCCGTTTCCGTTCTCGTTCCCGTTCCTATTAGAATTAGTCTGGACTAGTTTGTGGTGGGAACATATTTTAGATCAGCGTGATAATCTACCGTACCAAATTGTCCCCTTTCTCACTAGACTGGCCTAACATTCCACCATCTTAACTTGACATTCTATCGTGCTAAACAAGAGATGTCGCTCCAAATACTGATTAAGATCTCGCTTTCATTTGACAGTCAATTGCCACTTCTATTCTTGCACGCTTAAGTTTAAAATTGTACAGTGAGCAGTGTGTAAATAGAAATAGCAACAGTGCCGAGGGGACGACTAATATTCAATTTTCTGGTTGCAGGTCACGCCATCACTAAGAGAAGTGTGACTGAACTCAAGGTGTCAGTCGGCCAGTCTGTCCATTTGCCCTGCCCTGTTTACTACCCTGGTGGTGTTCCTGTCAAGTTCATCCTCAAGTGGCTCCACCATGCCACTACCATACCTGTCTTCATGTCAATTGAGAATGAGGAACCATTCATTAACGCACGATATGTCGGTCGAATTCACCACATTCTACCGTCGGCCATCAACATCAGTAACATTCAGCACTCAGATGCAGGTGTATATACGTGTGAGTTGGTCTTTATGGATGGAAGGTCGGACACAGACTCCAACAATGTCACCTACAGGCTACTAGTCTATGGTGAGTCGCATATATAACTTTCAGTGGCATCAAACGAAAATCTTTGACGTTATTTATTTTAAATTAGGATGCAAATCATTAATAGTTGCTTTCAATATGAGTAGAAATACAGTACAATCCAAAAACAATCGACACAGAATTCTGCATGGTGATGACCATGAGCTCAAAGGAAATTCCCTGCCATGCAGCTGAGTACAACTCACTAAAAGAATATTTAGAATGACCCGTCATGACGGGTTATAAGGGGTCATTACACCTTGTGACATGTTGTCAGATTACTCTTGGCATTAACTGTATAAGTAAATATTGTAGCTTTAAGGTTATCTCAAACCTTATTCACAAAAATTGGCCATTTTTACAATATTTCACATGTGTCTAGCAAAATACCTTATCTTCATTCTCAGGGACTTTCAAATACAAAATATATACCGTGTAGCGAGAAAAAAAGATTTAGTACAACCACCTTGAAACCGCACAACTGCATGGATATTTGTTAACTACTTATCCGAGGTCAAAGGTTATAAGACTATCACTCAAATCGAATCTCCTGCCAGGTATAGAACAGCTTTGTATGTACACTCAGTCCTTTCATTCACCGAGTTGTTATAATATTGAGTCAACGAGGTGTACAAATGATAGAATGGTGCCGGGGAAAACAAAGACAAAACGTTTTGCGTATACGTGCATGACGACCGTTGAGAACGAGGGCTACAAGTCGCCTTACGCTCTTTGGTCACAAACACAGCAAGTTGTGAAAAGAGATAAATCCTCACCCAAATTCCTTAATTCAATGAGTAGTTTGACATATTGCTGTTTCGCTATCGAGCTAGCGACTAGATTTTCTGTTTTTGATTTGTTACTTGTTTTTGTATCAGTCTCCCGGCACGTGACGTGTATGGACTATGTATAACAACAGGAACATTTGATCCCACCCCTTGGCTAGGGACAGTATGTTTTAATATAATTAAGTTGATTAAGGACTGCAAATTCAGTTGACATTGCAAGTGAATTTTGAAGTAGCCATTATAGTTAAGACATGTATAGGTTATATTGACCGAAAACAAGATTCACCGAATAATTAACCGAAGACTTGAGATTTCCACTCGTCCCAGTTTAATCGTTTTTTTCTCGGCTTCGACAAATTGACTTAATTTGAACTTAGGAACACAAGTTCTTGAAAACGGCTTGGTGGATTTTGCTGAAACGTTCTTTCTAAACTTAATATTTAATCATCAATTTCAAAAACACTGTTAGGATTTTCGATATAAAAATGAATATGACTTCTATTTTTTACAAAAATACTTTGTTTTGCGATTTGATTTGTTTGTCGTAGAAACCAAACGAAAAAATAATAAAAAAAATTTAACATTGTTTTTGAAGTAACTGGTGAAGTTTTCATTTAAAAAAGATTTTGTTAAAATCGACCGAGGTGTTATTTTTCTATGATTGTACCTTTTTAAAAAGGTGTTAAGGTAATAACAATAACGGTACATAAATACAAAAGATATCTGTATATTCCCTGATCTTTTTTCTTTCAGAAAATGTACACTTTTACTAGTTAATAAAGCTTAGTTTTTTGATTTATGAATTAGAATGGAGGCCACTAAATAAGGTTTGAGATAACCTTAAGGATCCTGGAAATAGCTGAAAGGTAGATTAGATCATTGTAAATTGTATCTTTTAAATAAAGTGCATATTTACACTCTCTTGGGTAATGATCAGTTACAATGGTCCGCTTTTTAGAACCAGTTTCCTCAACTGAATAATGGACATCAAAAGCTTGTGCCCAAAGTGCGGGACCAGTATAACCGACAATTTTTGCTTATTGGGTGAGAAACATAGTGCACCAGTTATATGTGCCGAGTACTCAGGTGGTCTTATTGTGGTGCACAAGGCATACTTATCTGGCCACACGACTGGGTCCATCGTGCTGATCACCTGATTGTGACTCATATGGACCCCTCAACGTGGGGTTCCCTATTGGCCAAGTCTTGCAAAGTTGACAATTTTTTTCTCAGTAAGCTCACTATATCGATCATGCTCTCATCGCTGAATCTCTCCTTGAAATGCTATGTAATGTGTGTCTTCATTGATTGACTTTTTTACTTTTTATGCATAAAAGACTCATGTAAGTATGGAATTTAGTAGAAACTTTTGTCTCTGGGTCGAAAAAGTAAACTACAGCTCTGGCTAGCATTCAATCCAATCCACAACTACTATGCTTAGAACTCACATCCTTGCAATCTACTGGTATTTTAGATTGATATGCTGTGACTTGCATGCACCCTTTGATACACCCGACATGCACACACCCTTTGATACACCGTGACATGCACAAACCCCCCCTTGATACACCCTGGCACACACACATCCCTTGATACACCCTGGCACACACACACCCCTTGATACACCCTGGCACACACACATCCCTTGATACACCCTG